>CM065594.1:284743602-284828752 GCA_033119425.1 Bufotes viridis
TGGGCGCTAGCTACCTAACAAGTAGCTAGCTAACTGAGCGGTAAAAGGGGCCTTATGCCCCATTCACACGTCGAGAAATTCTGTTTGCGGAGCGGAGTGCGGACCCATTCATTCTATGGGGACAGACTTTGTCCCGCTCGGATCGGAGTACGGATCTGCGCTCCCGAGTCTGCACTTCCGTTCTGCAAAAATATAGAACATGTCTATTCTTGTCGCAACTGCGGACAAAAGCATTTTCTATATAGTTCTGGCAATGTGCGGATCTGCAAAATGCGGAAAGCACATTGCGGTGTCCGTGTTTTGAGGATCCGCGGATCGGATCAGCGGATCGGATCAGCGGATCCGGATCAGCGGATCCGCGGATCGGACCAAAACACATATGGGCGTCTGAATGGAGCCTTACAAGGGGTGTGATCAATGACAGGGGGTGATCAGGGGGTCTAGATGGGGTGATCAAGGGGTTAATAGGTGAGGGGGTGGGGGGGTTAGTGTAGTGTTTGGTGCAACTTTACTGTGTTACCTGGTCCTCTGGTGAGTCGATCCCAGTAAATGGGACCACCAGAGGACCAGGTAGCAGCTATATCAGGCGCTGTTCATAAAACAGCGTCTGATATAGCTGGTTTGATGCGATTTTATTCGCATCTACAGCCTGCCAGCGATGATCCATCGCTGGCAGGCTGCTAGCCCAGGCTGCTGTGCCGCGCTTCCTGTGAGCAGCGCGCGCGTGGCGTTCACAGGAAATCTCGGCTCTCACGAGATGACGCGCCGGCGCGTCAACTCCAGAGCTACAGGGCCGCCCGCAGGGCGCATCCCTGCGTTAGGCGGTCCTGGCGGTTAATAGTTTGAACTGCTGTATGTCTGCATGCTTGACAAAGGCTAAGTACATAGCCGAAACACGTGTAGCATTTTGTCTCCTCATCTATGGGCAAAATAAAAGGAATATAGCTGCAAAGAACTGAATTTGAGTGCTGATCCTTTCTTCATTGATTTTGTGAGCCTGCCGTCTCTGGATTCCTGCACCGTTCACACTGTGAGGTGGAGTGCTGACCGTTTCTGTCTGCCTGTTTGTAGATTGTCATCTTTCAGCCACCAGACTAGGGAGGATCTCACCTCCCTGGTTAGGACCAACTTTTGGTCTAGCGTGTACTGAGACCGGTTCCATCTCTTGAGGACAAGATTTTGAAGCGGCCTCATATGATGTTGGGCCCACGCCACTGCCGGAATGCAAGAGGAGAAGCGCCCCAACATCTTCATGCCGTCTCTGACTGAGAAAAAGGGTTTTTTCCGGAAGAGACAAACTCTTTCTTTCAAATCTTGGATTTTTGGACTGAGAAGAAAAGACTTTTGTAAGGCCGAATCTAGGAGGATCCCCAGATACCCTCCGGCTGTCTGGAGCGAGGTTGGATTTCTCAGTTTATTATCAGCCCAGAGTCTGAAGATAGGAAGGGACTTCTTGTAGATGAAGCTGGATAAGTGCTGCGTCTTTGGCAACAATCAGGAGGTCGTCCAGATAGGGCACGATAAGGATTCCCCTCCTGGTTAGAGATGCCACTACTTCCGCCATAACCTTGGAGAATATGCGAGGGGCCGAGGATATTCCAAAAGGCAGGCAGTTGAATTGTAGGTGGTGAATTACCCCCTCCAGCTGAACTGCAAATCTCAGGTATTTCCTGGACAACGGATGGATGGGAATGTGGAAGTAGGCATCTCTGGAGGTCTATTGTGACCATCATTGCTCCCTTTTGAATTAGTTTTACCGCTGAGTTTACCGTTTCCATTTGAATTTGTGATAAGATTACAAATTTGTTTAGGGAGCTTCAAGTTTATTATGACTCTGAACTTGCCATTGGGTTTCGGGACTAGGAATAAGGGGAGTGTGACCTGAACCCTTTCTCTGAGTGGAACAGCTTCCACTGCCCCAGGGATAGTAACCCTCTTACCCCTTCGGACAAGGGCGACTCTTGGGGAAGGTGGGAGGCGGGTCAAGGTGAATTTTTGTGGGGAGGAGCATCCAATTCTATCCGGTAACCCTCCGTATGATGTTGAGAAAAAAGGATTTGTGATGTTTTGCTCCCAGATGTTTATAAAGAGGCTGAGTCTTCCCCCACACACTTGTCATTTTTGAGGAGAGGAGGGTCTTCTCTTTAGGATTAAAGAGAAAACTTTTGCCCTGCTGCCTTTTGAGTAGCTCCACCTCCAGTCTTGCCCTATCAGACTTGGAGTCTTGAAATTGTTGTCTGTTCCGAAAGGCTGACTCTTAATTCTAGAGTCTATCCTCTGGAACCCTCTTTTGTGGTCAAGCCTTCTCAGGATTTTGTCCAGATCCGGACCGAATACATATTGACCATAGAGCGGCAGGAGACTAATTTATTTTTAGATGCTATGTCACCCGACCAGGCGCTTAAGCCAAAGGACTCTTCTAATAGTGTTAGACAAAACAGCTGTCCTGGCGGTTAACCTCACTGATTCTGCGGGCGTCTGCGAGAACCCGGTGGCCATCTTTAGTAAGGGAGACTATCCAAAATGTCCTCCTTTGGGGTCTCATTAACAAGATGGATCTCGAGCTGGTCTAACCAGACCTTTGGAAGTGCAGAGCTACGCAGGTCGCTGCTACTCAGGTTTTAGAAGGGCAGCTGAAGTCTCCCACGTTTTTTAAGGAGGCTTTCAGCTTTCCTGTCTAGTGGGTCTTTTAACTGAGCCGTGTCCTCAAGCGGAAGAGCTGTACGTTTAGAGACTTTAGCCACAGGAGCGTCTACTTTGGGATCGACTCCCAATCTGTACAGTCCTTTTCATCAAAGGGTACCTCCTCTTAATCCCTGAGAATAAAGGAATTTTCAGGTTTTCCCACTCGGCTTTAATAAATTTTCATGCGTTATCCGGTCAGGGAATACAGACCTCTGCCTCTCACCCAGGCCCCAAAAATTTCATACCTGCACCGTTTTGGGCTTTCTTGAATTTCCATCTAATGGTAGCCTGGATGGCTCTGATTAAATACGTCAATGTCCATTGAGGTTAAACAGGAATCTAGTATATTCACTGTCTTAGTCTGATTCCTGATCCAGAACACTCTGGGTCCGAGATATCCTGGGCAAGTGAATCTGAGTCAGAGTGTGGATCTGTCTGAGACCCTAGAAACGCCCGTCTGAGGCAGAGGGACCCTGGGGGAGAGGGCTCACTTCTTTGGGAGGCCATAGCCGAGTGTACTTCTTGTCTCACAATGTCTTTAATATCATTCAGCAGACTAGAGGACTCAGATTTAACTACAGCTGCCGTGCACTCTTTACACAAGGGCTTGGAGCTGGAGGAGGGTAATCGTTTAGAACAGACCCCACATCTTTTGGTTCTAGGTTTTGCCGTAGAGGCAGACTCCTTTTCTCCCTGAAATAATAAGGGAGAGAAGGATGACCCCCACGGGACCTCTTAACATATAGGTGTTGCCTGAACCAGGCTACTCACAGTTCCTTGTGGGGCAGGAGGGTCCACTTCAGGATCAGTGGCCGGAGCGCTCATCCTTGCCGGACCCAACCACCAGCTTGCAGGCGACGCTGAAGAGAGGTGGCCGCCATTTTTAGGCTCCATTCCGCGCTTCTGAGCATGCGCGGAAGTGCGCCGTGACGTCACGATGCTGCGCTACGTGCCGTGCGTCTGGCGTCATCTTCTGGCGGCTGGAGGGAAGCGCATCATAGCGTCGCTCCAGCCGCAGTACCGCACCGCATAAAGTCCTCCCGGACCGCCGCAGGAGGGAACTTCGCCGGGGCACTGCTCACTAAGCGTGCCCGGGCCCAGGCCAAACGGGGGAGAGAGGAGGGAGAGCCGAACTCCAGCCTGGAAGTTAGTAATTGAAAATAAGGTACGCCAGGAACCCCATAGAGCTCCCAGCACCTCTCTGGACTTCCTTCCTGGCAGGACAGGAAAAAACTCTGGAGATTAGGGGAAGGGGTGGGGTTTTTAACCTCTCTGTGTTTTTTCCTGTCCTATCAGAGGAACTCAATCTCACTATGGGCTGTCATGGAGACGACTGGGGAAAGTAAGGTTTAGCTTTTTAGAGGTAATTTATACAAAGCAACTAAAACTAGTCTGTTCATTTAGACCTGTAGATAAGGCTGTTCTCAGGGTAAATATCCAGTGTGTTTCTCGCTGGAGTAGGAGACGATCCCAGTCACCTCCGCGGACTGGGGGAGCCATTCTCTCAATGCCCATTGCTGTAATACATTTGGGATTTCCCTGGTGACACTCACTTCGTAGTGTCCCTTCCGTCATACGTGAGGGACACTATGGACCTCTTGAAGAGACTGGAGGGCATCAATGTGGAAGAACAGGCCGTCTTGGCCAGTATTGATGTTGAGGCGCCGCAAACGCCTGAGTGGGACCGGCATCAGTTGTCCTTACTCCACGTTCAGCACGCCTCGGATTTCCTTTCTCCCTTTTTTTTATCTAGGGATCGGACCAGCCAGCGAACAGCCCCTAGGCTCCCTATGTTTCCCCTGATGAGCAATACTCCTTGCGAAACATGCATGTAGGGACCGGGCAGCAAAGGGCCTATTAGGGCGGATCAATTCCAGGGGTAGGTTCCGGTGTATACCCGACCGCGGGGAACATGGTGAGGGGTATAAGGGCTATCGTAGTCTCAGGCAGGGCTTACTAGGGTAAGTTTCTACCTTCTCTCACCTGCCTTACATCGGAGCAGCCTGGATATTAAACTCTGAGACCTCCATATATACCGGTAAGAGGTCGGTGTATGACTAAGGACGGATCTACATGGTGCGGTAAGACCGCCGGTTTAATCCCATTATACCTGGGTGCCGCTACGCACGTTTGTAACTAGATCCTCCTGGAACCTAAACACGCAGGTTCCAGTTGTGTTCATTGTGTCTAATTTATGTATCACTATCTGTTAAGGGCCATATTTTTAAAGTGTAAATTAAAAGTTATATTTTATCGACTTTGTGAATAACTTCGGCTCATCGGAGCCCATACATTCTAATACTGTACAGAGATGAAGCACCTGAAGCTCGCTTCGCTCAACCCTACTGATTATCTATCTGGTGGAAAATACGGTTCCAGCCCGAGAAACCAGCACTTTCTCAGCGCACCAACACAAAAGTGAGGTATTGCGGTATGAGCCCACATATCTAAAGAAACATACGTATAACTCGACCGCCGCTTCATGGTCGATTCTCTTAGGGTACTTTCATACTTGCGGCAGGAGGGATCCGGCAGGCTCCCGCGAGTCCCCGTGCACTGCTGTGCTGCCGCTCCGTCCCCATTGACTATAATGGGGCGGGGGGCAGAGCTACAGCGCAGCAGGGCAGTGCACGGCAAAGATCGCCGGACTAAAAGTCCTGCATGTCCGGCTTTTCAGTCTCGCGATCTTTGCTGTGCGCTGCCGTGATACGCCGTAGCTCCGCCCCCCGCCCCATTATAGTCAATAGGGACGGAGAGGCAGCACGGCAGTGCACGGGCACTTGCGGCAGGTCAGCCTGCCGGATCCCTCCTGCCGCAAGTGGGAAAGTACCCTTACCTGAGTGATCCCCGGTCACTTCCTGTTCAGGGCAGTCACATAACGGGCGGGAGGAGCGCACACTCACAAGGAGGAGGAAAACAGTCCTGACAGCTACACTAATATCAGCGACGCCTCATATAAGGGGGGGAGACATTGGGAATTTCCTTTTTTTGTCTCCTTCCTGCCTAACATGGAGCGAGACTTTTTTTTCCATCAGCTTTGCTGTATGGCGGCATATCGCTTGCGGGACGAGTTGTACATTTATCAGCAGTTGAATCTACCATATGATGAACCACAGGACGGCTAATAAATCATTTATCTGCGGTGGAAGGAGAAATAAACCGCAACTTCCTCATAGTTTTTAAGGTTTCAGTTTTACGGCATTAATTGTGCAATAAAAGTGACGTTACCTTTATCCTGCCGGTCACTAGGAGCACGGAGATACCGGAGAGACAATGGCGGTGACTGTACACCTCCCTCCAACGCCACCGCTGTACTACAAGTATGGGGGAAGGGGACACTAGTGGGCTAAAGGACCTTTCATGATGTCATGACCATGTGATCATGTGTGGGAGGAGTCAGGCTCAAGGATATGCTGCTGGAGGTGAAGGACCTGTGATGATGTCATGACCATGTGATGATGTATGGGCGGAGTCAGAGATCATATGACCAGTGTATGTAGGATTCTGCTCTTCTGGTTGTGATCAGTGCTGATGACCTGAAGTTCTTGTGTCGCATCAGGATGGAATTACAGTGTGTATGTAGCAGAGCCAGGAGCGTAACTACCATAGCGGCAGACCATGCGACTGCTATGGGGCCCAGTTAGGATCATCCCCCTTCTACTGGGGGTGAAAACTTGGTCAGGACTCTACCCTCTAAAGCAGGGGTGCACAACCTGTGGCCCGGGGGCCACATGTGGCCCTCTATACCATTCTGTGCGGCCCCCAAACATCTGGTAAAAGACATGTAGGTCTATGTCTTTTTACATGTATCTTTCATGTATTCTCCTATTAGATGGGAGTCCTAGAACTGTAACTAGACATTTATAGTATATACTGTATGTTCAATGTGCCAAAAATACAGTTTTTCAGTTGGTAATAACCTTTAAGTTTATTTTCAGCCCTTGGAATTGGTTCAGGCTGACAATGTGGCCCCCAACCAGCAAATGAGGCAGTGAAACAAATGGCCCAAGGGTCATTGAAAGAGGTTTAGGCAGAAACCCTTCTGTCCTGTGTGGAGGGCCTTCCTTCTCTATGTACACCATTGAGCAGAGCTGTGTCTGTGTGACGTGTATGTAGCAGGGCTGTGTCTGTATGATGTGTATGTAGCGGAGCTGTCTCTGTGTGATGTGTATGTAGTGAAGCTGTGTCTGTATGATGTGTATGTAGTGGAGCTGTCTCTGTGTGATGTGTATGTAGCGGAGCTGTCTCTGTGTGATGTGTATGTAGCGGAGCTGTCTCTGTGTGATGTGTATGTAGCGGAGCTGTCTCTGTGTGATGTGTATGTAGCGGAGCTGCCTGTGTGATGTGTATGTAGCAGAGCTGTCTCTGTGTGACATGTATGTAGCGGAGCTGTCTATGTGTGATGTGTATGTAGCAGAGCTGTGTCTGTATGATGTGTATGTAGCAGAGCTGTGTCTGTATGATGTGTATGTAGCAGAGCTGTCTCTGTGTGATGTGTATGTAGCAGGGCTGTGTCTGTATGATGTGTATGTAGCGGAGCTGTCTCTGTGTGATGTGTATGTAGCAGAGCTTTCTCTGTGTAATGTATGTGTAGCTGAGCTGTCTCTGTGTGATGTGTATGTAGCTGAGCTGTCTCTGTGTGATGTGTATGTAGCAGAGCTGTCTCTGTGTGATGTGTATGTAGCGGAGCTGTCTCTGTGTGATGTGTATGTAGCAGAGCTGTCTCTGTGTGATGTGTATGTAGCGGAGCTGTCTCTGTGTGATGTGTATGTAGCGGAGCTGTCTCTGTGTGATGTGTATGTAGCAGAGCTGTCTCTGTGTGATGTGTATGTAGAGGAGCTATCTCTGTGTGATGTGTATGTAGCGGAGCTGTCTCTGTGTGATGTGTATGTAGCAGAGCTGTCTCTTTGTGACGTGTATGTAGCAGAGCTGTCTCTGTGTGATGTGTATGTAGCAGAGCTGTCTCTGTGTGACGTGTATATAGCAGAGCTGTCTCTGTGTGATGTGTATGTAGCGGAGCTGTCTCTGTGTGATGTGTATGTAGCGGAGCTGTCTCTGTGTGATGTATATGTAGGGGAGCTGTCTCTGTGTGATGTGTATGTAGCGGAGCTGTCTCTGTGTGATGTGTATGTAGCGGAGCTGTCTCTGTGTGATGTGTATGTAGCAGGGCTGTGTCTGTATGATGTGTATGTAGTGGAGCTGTCTCTGTGTGATGTGTATGTAGCTGAGCTGTCTCTGTGTGATGTATATGTAGCGGAGCTGTCTCTGTGTGATGTGTATGTAGCGGAGCTGTCTCTGTGTAATGTGTATGTAGAGGAGCTGTCTCTGTGTGATGTGTATGTAGCGGAGCTGTCTCTGTGTGATGTGTATGTAGCGGAGCTGTCTCTGTGTGATGTGTATGTAGCGGAGCTGTCTCTGTGTGATGTGTATGTAGCGGAGCTGTCTCTGTGTGATGTGTATGTAGCGGAGCTGTCTCTGTGTGATGTGTATGTAGCGGAGCAGTCTCTGTGTGATGTGTATGTAGCGGAGCTGTCTCTGTGTGATGTGTATGTAGCGGAGCTGTCTCTGTGTGATGTGTATGTAGCGGAGCTGTCTCTGTGTGATGTGTATGTAGCAGAGCTGTCTCTGTGTGATGTGTATGTAGCGGAGCTGTCTCTGTGTGATGTGTATGTAGCGGAGCTGTCTCTGTGTGACGTGTATGTAGCAGGGCTGTCTCTGTTCGACGTGTATGCAGCAGAGCTGTCACTGTGTGATGTGTATGTAGTGGAGCTGTCTCTGTGTGATGTGTATGTAGCAGAGCTGTCTCTGTGTGATATGTATGTAGCGGAGCTGTCTCTCTGTGATGTATATGTAGCGGAGCTGTCTCTGTGTGACGTGTATGTAGCGGGGCTGTCTCTGTGTGACGTGTATGTAGTGGAGCTGTCTCTGTGCTATGTGTATGTAGCGGAGCTGTCTCTGTGTGATATGTATGTAGCGGAGCTGTCTCTCTGTGATGTATATGTAGCGGAGCTGTCTCTGTGTGACGTGTATGTAGCGGGGCTGTCTCTGTGTGATGTGTATGTAGCGGAGCTGTCTCTGTGTGATGTGTATGTAGCGGAGCTGTCTCTGTGTGATGTGTATGTAGCGGAGCTGTCTCTGTGTGGTGTGTATGTAGCGGAGCTGTCTCTGTGTGGTGTGTATGTAGCGGAGCTGTCTCTGTGTGGTGTGTATGTAGCGGAGCTGTCTCTATGTGATGTGTATGTACCGGAGCTGTCTCTGTGTGATGTGTATGTAGAGGAGCTGTCTCTGTGTGATGTGTATGTAGCGGAGCTGTCTCTGTGTGACGTGTATGTAGCAGAGCTGTCTCTGTGTGATGTGTATGTAGCAGAGCTGTCTCTGTATGATATGCATGTAGCAGAGCTGTCTCTGTGTGATGTGTATGTAGCGGAGCTGTCTCTGTGTGACGTGTATGTAGCGGAGCTGTCTCTGTGTGATGTGTATGTAGCGGAGCTGTCTCTGTGTGACGTGTATGTAGCGGAGCTGTCTCTGTGTGATGTGTATGTAGCGGAGCTGTCTCTGTGTGATGTGTATGTAGCGGAGCTGTCTCTGTGTGATGTGTATGTAGCGGAGCTGTCTCTGTGTGACGTGTATGTAGCGGAGCTGTCTCTGTGTGATGTGTATGTAGAGGAGCTGTCTCTATGTGATGTGTATGTAGCAGGGCTGTCTCTGTGTGACGTGTATGTAGCGGAGCTGTCTCTGTGTGATGTGTATGTAGCGGAGCTGTCTCTGTGTGACGTGTATGTAGCGGAGCTGTCTCTGTGTGATGTGTATGTAGAGGAGCTGTCTCTATGTGATGTGTATGTAGCAGGGCTGTCTCTGTGTGACGTGTATGTAGCGGAGCTGTCTCTGTGTGATGTGTATGTAGCGGAGCTGTCTCTGTGTGACGTGTATGTAGCGGAGCTGTCTCTGTGTGATGTGTATGTAGCGGAGCTGTCTCTGTGTGATGTGTATGTAGCGGAGCTGTCTCTGTGTGATGTGTATGTAGCGGAGCTGTCTCTGTGTGACGTGTATGTAGCGGAGCTGTCTCTGTGTGATGTGTATGTAGAGGAGCTGTCTCTATGTGATGTGTATGTAGCAGGGCTGTCTCTGTGTGACGTGTATGTAGCGGAGCTGTCTCTGTGTGATGTGTATGTAGCGGAGCTGTCTCTGTGTGATGTGTATGTAGCGGAGCTGTCTCTGTGTGACCAGTGGTGTACATAGAGAAGGAAGGCCCTCCACACAGGACAGAAGGATTTCTGCCTAAACCCCTTTCAATGACCCTTGGGCCATTTGTTTCACTGCCTCATTTGCTAAAAGTTGTTCCTTTACCCTGGGTTCAGACCTGAGCGTTCTAAAAACGCGCGTTTTAGTCGCGCATATTTCAGCACGTTTTTGCAAATAGGACACGCGCGTTCTTGTGATTGACTACTGTGGTGTCAATCACAAAACGCGCGACAAACGCCCCAAAAAAAGCTCAAGTACTTGTTTATGCGTCAGGCGTTTTACAGCGCGTTTAAACGCTCAAGGCCATAGGAAAGCATTGGTTTTCTCGTGTTGAGCGTTTTACAGCGCGTTTGAACGCGCTGTAAAACGCTCAGGTGTGAACTTAGGGTTACACTGGGTTCAGACCTGGGCGTTCGTGCAGCGCGTTTAATTCGCGCGTTTTTAACGCGCGAATTAAATCGCGCTGCACAAAATGGGAATCGCGCGTTTAACGCGCGTCCCTATTAAACTCTGTTTATGGGGACGCGTGTTAAACGGGCCAAAAAACGCGAACATACTTGCTTTTGCGTCGGCCGTTGTTACGCACGTTCGAAAGCGCATAAAAACGCGCAAGTGTGAACCAGGCCCATAGGAATGCATGGGTACTGTACAGTTGTGCATTTTTATGCGCGTTCGAACGCGCGTAAAAACGCTAAAGTGTGAACTGAGGGTTAGAGGGTAGAGTCCTGACCAAGTTTTCACCTTCAGGTCATCAGCACTGATCACAACCAGCAGAGCAGAATCCTACATACGCTGGTCATATGATCTCTGACTCCGCCCATACATCATCACATGGTCATGACATCATCACAGGTCCTTCACCTCCAGCAGCACAGCCTTGAGCCTGACTCCTCCCACACATGATCACATGGTCATGACATCATGAAAGGTCCTTTAGCCCACTAGTGTCCCCTTCCCCCATACTTGTAGTACAGCGGTGGCGTTGGAGGGAGGTGTACAGTCACCGCCATTGTCTCTCCGGTATCTCCGTGCTCCTAGTGACCGGCAGGATAAAGGTAACGTCACTTTTATTGCACAATTAATGCCGTAAAACTGAAACCTTAAAAACTATGAGGAAGTTGCGGTTTATTTCTCCTTCCACCGCAGATAAATGATTTATTAGCCGTCCTGTGGTTCATCATATGGTAGATTCAACTGCTGATAAAATGTACAACTCGTCCCGCAAGCGATACGCCGCCATACAGCAATGCTGATGGAAAAAAAAAAAGTCTCGCTCCATGTTAGGCAGGAAGGAGACAAAAAAAGGAAATTCCCAATGTCTCCCCCCCTTATATGAGGCGTCGCTGATATTAGTGTAGCCGTCAGGACTGTTTTCCTCCTCCTTGTGAGTGTGCGCTCCTCCCGCCCGTTATGTGACTGCCCTGAACAGGAAGTGACCGGGGATCACTCAGGTAAGAGAATCGACCATGAAGCGGCGGTCGTGTTATACGTACGTTTCTTTAGATATGTGGGCTCATACCGCAATACCTCGCTTTTGTGTTGGTGCGCAGAGAAAGTGCTGGTTTCTTGGTCCGGAACAGTATTTTTCACCACATAGGTCATCAGTTGTGTTGAGCGAACTTGTTTTTTAAGTTCTGCGTCCAAAGTTCGGGTTCGGGTTATCGAAGAATCCCGTTATGGATTCCAAATTCCACTATGGTCCATGGTAGCGGAATCCATAACGGGATACCAGATAACCGAGCCCAGCTTGGGCGCCGAGCAAAACAAGTCGCTCAACACTAGTATCAGTAGTGTTGAGCAAAGCAAGCCGGACGCTCCGTACAGTATTAGAATGTATGGGCTCTGGGGAGCGGAGTTAGTTATTCACGAGTCGCTGGTGACTAAGTTGAATAACTTTGGTAGTTGAATTTTGAAATGGAAACCCTAGTACTGTGGAACCAAAGCTGGGTTCGGTTTCAACTACCAAAGTTATTCAACTTAGTCACCAGCGACTTCGTGAATAACTAACTTCGGCTCCCCAGAGCCCATACATTCTAATACTGTACGGAGCGTCCGAAGCTCGCTTTGCTCAACACTACTGATTACCAGTGTTGAGCGAACTTGTTTTTTAAGTTCGGCGTCCAAAGTTCGGGCTCGGGTTATCGAAGTATCCCGTTATGGATTCCGCTACCATGGACCATAGTGGAATTTGGAATCCATAACGGGACGAATCTCCGTACGGTATTATTCTGAAGTTTTCAACAAAGCATCTGCAGTTTACTTCACTCATCACTAATCATCTGATCACCGGTCACAAGTGTTTTTACGCCATCCTTGCCGCTTGCAAGTTACAAGGGAGTGGGGCTGAACTCTGCTTCCCAAGACTCTACTGGGAAATTCAGGGAACGCCATGCTGTTCCGCATCTTGCACGCATACATTCAATTGGCTCTACCTCCCAAAAGCCTTAAAGGGGTTGCCCTGGTTCAGAGCTGACATATCCCCTTTTTCACCCAGGCAGCCCCCTTGACATCAGCAGCGGAGCACTTCATGCCCAGATGCTCTCCCTTGCCTTGCTCTGTATTCGTGCAGGGCAATGGCTGTTTGTTTATTTTTTTACACTGCTAGGCAGAGGCTTCCGCCTAGCAATGTTCCCCAATATCGTCACCGGCGGGCTTTAATGCTGCCCTAGCCGTTTTACAAGCAAGGACAGCGCTAAAGCCTTCCCATCAGTGCCGGTGACGACACTGGGGTCACTTCTAGGTGGAAGCCTCTGCCTAGCTTACCCATGGAGAGCCCGGATCTCAAGAAAAAGCTCTTTTCCTGTGCGATTTAGCGCAAGGCAAAGGAGAGCATCGGAGCATGAAATGTTCCAATGCTCATGTCAGGGGGGCTGCCAGGGTGAAAATGGGGATAGGTCCGGGTTCAGCTCTGAACCCAGACAACCCCTGTAGAAGGCATTTCCGAGAGATGCTGCTAATACTGTGGGCGCAGGCTCAAAATGTGCCAGACTTACACCAAGCTTGGCTTCCGCTAGCTGTGTGCGAGCAGGTCACGTACGGTATTTTTTCTCCAGAAGGCCAGCACACAAAACCACAGCCGTGTGCAAGATCTGCTGGATTAAAGTAAGCTGTGGGCGTTCCAACACAAACAAAGGTACCAGCTCTACTGTAGCACATGAGGCAGCATCACTGGATCCTTTGGGAAATAGAACTGACTGGCATTCCCAATACAAAACAAATCTGTCCTCCATCTCCCGGTCTTCTTCGTGCAGCCAGCCCGCATTCCCAAGCAGTACAGTGGCCTCGTCATCAACCTCATCAGCTTCTTTATCTCCTGCTAAGACTCCTCCTTGTCCACCTCTCCATTATAAGACATCCATAACACAGTGTGTGGCCACTTGAAAACTATTATGGACCAGCAATTATCTTGTCTACAAGCTGAACTCCGACCTGGCCAAGTTTCTGGTGGTGCAGTTGCTGCTGTACCTCTTAGTTGTGGTAATGGTTTTGCAGTTCTGCATGTTTACCAAAATTTCATTCTGCTCTATAATATTCATACTTCTGCTCAGCTGTCCATTTTTATCAACACAATTTTTTATATTCGCAATTCTAACTGTGCAGCAATTCTCACTGTGCAGGACCAGCTGTTATAGACCAGGACAGTAGATGTCTTTCACAGCCCGCTGGGTCAATGTTATTTGTGGCAGCACCCCAGCAACAAGGTCTTATCGACACCGCCACATTTGTGTCAGTCTAGTTCCCACACCAGGTGCTTATCCGCCTTCTCCACCACCTCCTCCATGGACATCCTCCTGTCCTCAACAGCAGCAGGGCAAAGCGTTGCTCCCACTCCGCCTCCCTACTGTCACATGTAAAGTGAAGTGATGTCATGCACCCGACCGCCTCAGCAGGGAGCATGTGTTGTTCTGAGGTCAGGCAGTGGCAGCTAATCATAGACGCCTATTACTTGCTGAAGCCCTTAGAAGAGGCCACAAAATGTATCAGTGGGGACCACATGCGATCTCACCCCCCTCATATTTATCTTGGAACAGATGCTGATGCTCATGCAGCAAGGGACGAGGGCGGAAAAAGAACAACTAATGCATCTTTCTTACCAGGAAGCGCTGTGTATGCAGCTTTCAGCAAGCACACGCGTGCCGCTAGTGGGTCTGAAAGGGACGACCCCCTTTGCCCCCTGTATGGTTACCGATCTTCTGTCCTGTCTGCTGCCACAAGCAGAAGAAGCCGCAGCAGCCAGTTCAGTGTCCTGCGCCAGACTGCGCAAATCGGCAAATGGAGACCTCTTGCCTCAACCCCCTGGACTCAGCCCTAGCACAGCACTCGTCTTCTTTTTTGCCCGGCCTTTAGTGTCATCTCGGACATGGTTTTCAGCATGGCAGGGGGCATGGTGACACCCAAACAGACCAAGTTGTCCTCCGCCGGCATCCAAAACATCTGCCCTATGATGCCATTGCTTCTGCCTGCCAACATGTACTATATGGATGCTGCTGCTTCCACCGCAGCTGCTACTCCTCGCTACTGATCCATTACTTCCACCACTATTAATGCCACGCCTCTGCCACTACTACCATTACTACTACTACTACCCAAAACAGCCGATCTTCTGCCTTGTATGTTCCATGCTATGCTGTCACTGCTGCCACCACTATTGCGGCCACGTGCTGCTTTACCCTTTCCACACCGCCCTGCTGCTGCTCTCAATTAAAAGGGAGAATTTTTCGAGGCTAGTTCAGAACAAGTCAATTTTCTTCTGACAATAACACTTGTGTGTGTCGTAGGGGCAGGCATTCTCCCCATGTTAAGGCATGATTTTTGGACGCTTGGTCCTTTGACAAGCCACTAACCCCATCACCCCCACACACACACTATAACACTGTGGTGTTTAACCCCTTCAGGACCCTGCCATTTTTCACCTTAAGGACCAGGAGATTTTTTGCAAATCTGACATGTGTCACTTTATGTGGTGATAACTTTAAAACGCTTTTTCTTATCCAAGCCATTCTGGGATTGTTTTCTCGTCACATATTATACTTAATGACAGTGGTAAATTTGAGTCAAAATATTTCATTTTTATTTATAAAAAAGTACAAAATTTACAAACATTTTGAAAAATTTGCAATTTTCAACATCGAAATTTCTCTGCTTTTAAGGCCCCATGCACACGACTGTTGTTTGTTTCCGCGTCCGTTCAGTTTTTTTTCACGGATAGGATGCTTCCCCATTCATTTCAATGGGTCCGTCAAAAAGTGCTGATGGTCAACCGTTTTTGTTCCGCATCCGTGATCCGTGTTTTCATTCCGTCAAAAAAATAGTGCATGTTCTATTTTTCTCACGTTTGCGGACAAGGATAGGCATTTTTACAATGGATCTGCCATAAAAACCGGATCTGTCAAAAAAAACGGTCCGTCATCCGTTTTTTTTGACGGACGCAAAATTTGCAGGAGGAGCGGACGCGGAGGCAGGCAACGGTCGTGTGCATGTAGCCTAAAGCAGATAGTGATAACTCCTAAAATAATTACTTAACATTCACCATATGTCTACTTCATGTTTGGATCATTTTGTAAATGACATTTTGGCCACTTTTTTGGGGACGTTACAAGACCTAGAAGTCTAGAAGGAAATCTTGAAATTTTTAAGAAAATTTCCAAAACCCAGTTTTTAAGGACCAGTTCAGGTCTGAAGTCACTTTGTGAGGCTTACATAATAAAAACCACCCAAAAATGACCCCATTTTAGAAACTACATCCCTCAAGTTACTCAAAACTAATTTTACAAACTTTGTTAACCCTTTAGGTGTTCCACAAGAATTAAAGAAAAATTGAGATGAAATTTCAGAATTTCACTTTTTGGCAGATTTTCCATCTTAATAAATTTTTACGCTAACAAAACAAGGGTTAACAGCCAAACAAAACTCAATATTGATAAGGCCTCATGCACACGGCTGTTGCCTGGCCGTGGCCATGTGCGGCCCGCACACAGCTGTAAGGTTTTATCTTTTTCTACGGCGTTCAGGTGAGGGGTGGATCCTGTGATATTTTTATAGAGCTGGTCATTATGGACGTGGCAATACCCAATATGTGTTTTTTTTTCTTTTTACAATTTTATGTGTTTTATTTTGGGAAAGGGTTTTTTTACTTGAAACTTTATATTTTTATTATGAAAACACTTATTTTTAAAAAAATGTTTTTACTTTTATTTTTGTCCAACTCTGAGACTTCAACTTCTGAGTCTGATCCCCTCTGCAATGCATTACAATACAACCTGTATTGTAACACACTGCATGGCAGTTTTTAGGCTGACACCCTGCCCATGAGACCCAGCCTAAGGGCTGGATCTCACGAGGCTTCCATAGAAAGCAAACTCCGATGACTATGGAAGGCTTTGGATCCAGTTATTGCCATACAGTTATTGGATACCACTGCCATACAGTCACCGGATAACACCTCTATACAGTCACCGGATAGCACCACCATACAGTGACTGGATAGCGCCACCATACTGTCTCCAGATAAGCGGGTATAAGAGGGCACAGTACAGGGAATGACTAGGGGCACTGTACAGGGTATGGTAAGGGGAACAGTGCAGGGTATAATGGGGCACAGTACGGGGTGGGGGCACAGTCACATGACCCTGAAAAGTTAGAATGTCCTTATGGTGAATGCGGTTTAGACACAACCATAATGAGAGGCAGAGGAGTGAGACAGGTGACCGGGGCACTGGATGGACAGGAGCGGTGGACACAGCAAGTAGTTTGAAGGGGCTCTGAGGGGATTCATACAAGAAGTAGCGGCAGGAGGTCTGTGCAGGGCAGCAATAGGAGATAGAAGGGTGGAACAGGAATTCTGGATACATGAGGGAGGAAAGGAGACAGAAAGGGCTCCATGAGGATGAGATAAGAGAAGAACAGGATATAGGTGGCAGGGGCAGGTGTCATGGAGGTCAACGGCTTAATGAGGCAGTAAAACTACTAAATAGTAGTAGCTGCTGGTCTACAGCATCCAGCAGCAGCTGGAGTGAAGAGGGGGTGTCTGAAGCTCCACAGCACAGGCGCTTGTAAGGAGGACAGCAGCAGCCGGCCTCATGTGACTATCAGAGGGCCCACCAGAGGATGCTCCCTTGCTCCAGTCTGAAGCTGCATAAGTGAAAGGACTGCAGCTCCCTGCGCTCCAGCAATAAGCGATTCCATCCCCCCAGGAGTAGTGGGCCCCTACACTTGCCCGGGTATGCCAGGTGCTGATGCCAGCTCTACTGTCAAAAACTGTGAGGGGGTCACTTATTAAGACCGGAGTTTTAGATGCCAATTTTAATAAAGCCCCAGCGCTGGCGGTGGATCATCGAATTTATGAAGAGCGCTGGCAAGATAATGCAAGATAAAACACTTGGATTCCTTAATAGACAATCAATATGGGTAGCTTGATTTTGATTAACTTGTTGTCTCCATGATTGTAGGACCAGACTGAAATGTTAAAATGTTATAAAATATCCCTTGAATGTATATCTCCACTTCCAAGAGTAAGTGATAGTGCCCTCACTATCGATAGTAAGTCCAGATAATTCAGCGATAGGCTTATATACCTCTTGCAATGATACTTAGATGCAATGCACAATTGGCCTAAAGTCCCAATGTAGGGAATTTCTTGAAGGTATGTACTCACTGTCTGACTGGATCAGCTGTTATCCGCGGGTGGCGTGTGTGATGATCCAGTTGGACAGTGAGTACATACCTTCAAGAAATTCCCATTATATTGGGACTTTAGGCCAACTATGCATTACATCTAAGGCTGAGTTCTACACGGCGTCATGTTTGTCATCAAAGCGTTTTAATGCGTTTTGCAGGCGCGTGGGAAAAATCGCCATGTTTGGTACCCAGACTCGAACCTGGACTTCATCACTGAAGTCCGGTTTCGAGTTGAGTATTCTGTAGATTTTATTATTTTCCTTATAACATGGTTATAAGGGAAGATAATAAATTCTCAATACAAAATACTTAGTAAAATGTGGATGGAGGGGTTACAAAATAAAAAATTAACTTACCTTATCCACTTGATCGCGTAGTTGCGATCTCTTCTCTCTTCTTCATTCATTAGCTGTGGGCTAAAGGACCTGTGTTGACGTCACTGAGCTCATCACATGGTCCAATCACATGGTCCATCACCATGGTGATGGACCATGTGATGTGACGTCACCACATGTCCTTTAGATGGCAGCTAATGCTTGAAGAAGAGATCAGGATCAACTACTGCGATCAAGTGGATAAGGTGAGTTCATTTTTATTTTTAACCCCTCCATCCACATTTTACTTGCATTCTGTATTAAGAATGCTATTATTTTCCCTTATAACCATGTTATAAGGGAAAATAATAAAGATCGAGTCCCGTCTCTTAGCAACCTTGCGGGAAAATCGCACTGCATCCACACTAGCTTGCGGATGCTTGCGATTTTCCACAGCCTCATTCAGTTCTATGGGGCCTGCGATTTTCACAAGTGATGCGTGAAAATCACCGCTCATGTGCACAGCCCCATAAAAATGAATGGGTCAGGATTCAGTGCTGGGTGCAATGCGTTCACATCACGCATTGCACCAGCGCTGACTTCGCCCGTGTGAAAGGGGCCTAAGTATCATTGCAAGAGGTATATAAGCCTATCAGCGAATTATCTGGACTTACTATCGATAGTGAGGGCACTATCACTTACCCTTGGAAGTGGAGATATACACTCCCTAAAGATTATTAGGAACACCATACTAATATGGTGTTGGACCCCCTTTGCCTTCAGAACTGCCTTAATTCTACGTGGCATTGATTCCACAAGGTGCTGATAGCATTCTTTAGAAATGTTGGCCCATATTGATAGGATAGCATCTTGCAGTTGATGGAGATTTGAGGGATGCACATCCAGGGCACGAGCTCGCGTTCCACCACATCCCAGAGATGCTCTATTGGGTTGAGATCTGGTGACTGTGGCGGCCATTTTAGTACAGTGAACTCATTGTCATGTTCAAGAAACCAATTTGAAATGATTTGAGCTTTGTGACATGGTGCATTATCCTGCTGGAAGTAGCCATCAGAGGATGGGTACATGGTGGTCATGAAGGGATGGACATGGTCAGAAACAATGCTCAGGTAGCCTGTGGCATTTAAACGATGGCCAATTGGCACTAAGGGGCCTAAGTGTGCCCAGAAAACATCCCCTCACACCATTACACGCCACCACCAGCCTGCACAGTGGTAACAAGGCATGATGGATACATGTTCTCATTCTGTTTACGCCAAACTCGGACTCTACAATTTGAACGTCTCAACAGAAATCGAGACTCATCAGACCAGGCAACATTTTTCCAGTCTTCAACCGTCCAGTTTTGGTGAGCTCGTGCAAATGGTAGCCTCTTTTTCCTGGATGTTTTCCCTTTTCACACCGTTCTTTGTAAACCCTAGAAATGGTTGTGCGTGAAAATCCCAGTAACTGAGCAGATTGTGAAATACTCAGACTGGCCCGTCTGGCACCAACACCAGTTCAGGAGATTGTCTTGACCAGGACCACCCCGAAATGCATTGAAGCAACTGCCATGTGATTGGTTGACTAGATAATGGCATTAATGAGAAATAGAACAGGTGTTCCTAACAAGTCTTTAGGTGAGTGTACATTCAAGGGATATTTTATAACATTTTAACATTTCAGTCTGGTCCTACAATCATGGAGACAACAAGTTAATCGAAATCAAGCTACCCATATTGATTGTCTATTAACCCCTCAGCCCCCTAGCTTAAACCCCTTAATGACCAGGCCACTTTTACAATTCTGCACTACACTACTTTCACCGTTTATTGCTCCGTCATACAACTTACCACCCAAATGAATTTTACCTCCTTTTCTTCTCACTAATAGAGCTTTCATTTGGTGGTATTTCATTCTTGCTGACATTTTACTTTTTGATATTTTACTTTTTTGATGAAATTTTTGCAAAAAACGACATTTTCAGCTTTCTGTTGTAAATTTTTTCAAATAACACTATATTTCAATTTAAATTTCTCTCTAAATTTATTGTTCCAATGATACTTAGATGCAATGCACAATTGGCCTAAAGTCCCAATGTAAAGGGAATTTCTTGAAGGTATGTACTCACTGTCTGACTGGATCAGCTGTTATCCGCGGTGGTGTGTGTGATGATCCAGTTGGACGGTGAGTACCTACCTATCAAGAAATTCCCGTTATATTGGGACTTTAGGCCAATTATGCATTGCATCTAAGGCTGGGTTCACAGGGGCGTCATGTTTGTCATCAAAGCGTTTTAATGCGTTTTGCAGGCGCGTGGGAAAAATACGCCATGTTTGGTACCCAGACCCGAACCTGGACTTCATCACTGAAGTCCGGTTTCGAGTTGAGTATTCTGTAGATTTTATTATTTTCCCTTATAACATGGTTATAAGGGAAGATAATAGAATTCTCAATACAAAATACTTAGTAAAATGTGGATGGAGGGTTAAAAATAAAAAATTAACTCACCTTATCCACTTGATCGCGTAGTGCGATCTCTTCTCTCTTCTTCATTCATTAGCTGTGGGCTAAAGGACCTGTGTTGACGTCACTGAGCTCATCACATGGTCCAATCACATGGTCCATCACCATGGTGATGGACCATGTGATGTGACGTCACCACATGTCCTTTAGATGGCAGCTAATGCTTGAGAAGAAGAGATCGGCAACTACGCGATCAAGTGGATAAGGTGAGTTCATTTTTTTATTTTTAACCCCTCCATCCACATTTTACTTTGCATTCTGTATTAAGAATGCTATTATTTCCCTTATAACCATGTTATAAGGGAAAATAATAAAGATCGGGTCCCGTCTCTTAGCAACCTTGCGGAAAATCGCACTGCATCCACACTAGCTTGCGGATGCTTGCGATTTTCCCGCAGCCCCATTCAGTTCTATGGGGCCTGCGATTTTCACAAGTGATGCGTGAAAATCACCGCTCATGTGCACAGCCCCATAAAAATGAATGGGTCAGGATTCAGTGCGGGTGCAATGCGTTCACATCACGCATTGCACCCGCGCGGAAAACTCGCCCGTGTGAAAGGGGCCTAAGTATCATTGCAAGAGGTATATAAGCCTATCAACGAATTATCTGGACTTACTATCGATAGTGAGGGCACTATCACTTACCCTTGGAAGTGGAGATATACACTCCCCTAAAGAATTATTAGGAACACCATACTAATACGGTGTTGGACCCCCTTTTGCCTTCAGAACTGCCTTAATTCTACGTGGCATTGATTCCACAAGGTGCTGATAGCATTCTTTAGAAATGTTGGCCCATATTGATAGGATAGCATCTTGCAGTTGATGGAGATTTGAGGGATGCACATCCAGGGCACGAAGCTCGCGTTCCACCACATCCCAGAGATGCTCTATTGGGTTGAGATCTGGTGACTGTGGCGGCCATTTTAGTACAGTGAACTCATTGTCATGTTCAAGAAACCAATTTGAAATGATTTGAGCTTTGTGACATGGTGCATTATCCTGCTGGAAGTAGCCATCAGAGGATGGGTACATGGTGGTCATGAAGGGATGGACATGGTCAGAAACAATGCTCAGGTAGCCTGTGGCATTTAAACGATGGCCAATTGGCACTAAGGGGCCTAAAGTGTGCCCAGAAAACATCCCCTCACCATTACACCACCACCACCAGCCTGCACAGTGGTAACAAGGCATGATGGATACATGTTCTCATTCTGTTTACGCCAAACTCGGACTCTACAATTTGAACGTCTCAACAGAAATCGAGACTCATCAGACCAGGCAACATTTTTCCAGTCTTCAACCGTCCAGTTTTGGTGAGCTCGTGCAAATGGTAGCCTCTTTTTCCTGGATGTTTTCCCTTTTCACACCGTTCTTTGTAAACCCTAGAAATGGTTGTGCGTGGAAAATCCCAGTAACTGAGCAGATTGTGAAATACTCAGACTGGCCCGTCTGGCACCAACACCAGTTCAGGAGATTGTCTTGACCAGGACCACCCCGAAATGCATTGAAGCAACTGCCATGTGATTGGTTGACTAGATAATGGCATTAATGAGAAATAGAACAGGTGTTCCTAACAAGTCTTTAGGTGAGTGTACATTCAAGGGATATTTTATAACATTTTAACATTTCAGTCTGGTCCTACAATCATGGAGACAACAAGTTAATCGAAATCAAGCTACCCATATTGATTGTCTATTAACCCCTCAGCCCCCTAGCTTAAACACCCTTAATGACCAGGCCACTTTTACAATTCTGCACTACACTACTTTCACCGTTTATTGCTCCGTCATACAACTTACCACCCAAATGAATTTTACCTCCTTTTCTTCTCACTAATAGAGCTTTCATTTGGTGGTATTTCATTCTTGCTGACATTTTTACTTTTTTGATATTTTACTTTTTTTGATGAAATTTTTGCAAAAAAAACGACATTTTTCGCTTTCTGTTGTAAATTTTTTCAAATAACACTATATTTCAATTTAAATTTCTCTCTAAATTTATTGTTCTACATGTCTTTGATTAAAAAAAAAAATCCAATAAGTGTATATTTATTGGTTTGGGTAAAAGTTATAGCGTTTACAAACTATGGTGCAAAAAAGTGAGTTTCCGCACTTTGACTTTCTGAGCACCTGTCCTGTTTCCTGACGCACTACAATGCCCAGACAGTAGAAACACCCCATAAGTGACCCCATTTCGGAAAGTAGACACCCTAAGGTATTCACTAAGAGGCACAGTGAGTTCATGGAATTTTTTATTTTTTGTCACAAGTTAGCGGAAATGGATTTTTTTCTAAAAATTTCATTTTCCGCTAACTTGTGTCAAAAATAAAAACTCCATGAGCTCACTATGCCTCAGCAAATACCTTGGGGTGTCTACTCTAAAATGAGGGTTTTCCAATGCCCTGGCATTTGAGGGTCTCCGTAATCATTACACGTATGGCCAGCATTAGGAGTTTCTGCGATTCTCCTTATATTGAGCAGACGGGTAATGAGAAGTTTTTCCGTTCAGCCTCTGGGCTGAAAGAAAAAAAATGAACGTCTAGATTTCTTCATTCACATTGATCAATGTGGATGAAAAAATCTCAAAAAATGTGCAAAAAAAAAAGAGGGGAAAGCTGTAAAGCTGCGATCGCTAAGGGACCCTTAGGCCTCATTCACACGTCCACAATTCTGTTCCGCAAAATTTTGTGGAACGGAATTGTGGATACAATCAATTCTATGGGGACAGACTTTGTCCTGCTCGGATCCGGAATTGCGGATCCGCAAAAATATAGAACATGTCCTATTCTTGTCCGCAGTTGCGGACAAGAAAAGGCATTTTCTATATAGCTCTGGCAATGTGCGGATCCGCAAAATAGGAAAAGCAGATTGCCAGTGTCCGTGTTTTGCGAATCTGCGGATCCGCAAAACACATACGAACGTCTGAATGAGCCTTATAGGGGTGATCAGTGACGGGGGTGATATGGGTGATCAGTGGGGGGTGACATGGGTGATCAGGGGTTAATCAGTGACGAGGGGTGATTGGTGCACACTTTTTTTTTCCTATGGTGGTCCCAAGCAAAGGGACCACCAGTGGAGAAGAGCAGCAGGCATATCAGGCGCTGTTCATAAAACAGCGTCTGATATGCGTTTTCCAACTTATACAGCCTGCCAGAGCGCGATCAGCGCTGGCAAGCTGTACTACAGTTACATGCGAGTGCGCCGATGGAGCGCACTACACATGTCGCGGGCACATCAGCGCATCGTCTCGCGAAAGGACGGCGCTGATGCGTCCAGGAGGAATAAACCGACCGCCCGCAGGGACGCAATCCTGCATACGGCGGTCGGCAAGCAATAAGGAATCCAAGTGTTTTATGTATTTGTTTTACATGCTGTTTTAATAAATCTTTTGTATACTAGCAAGTCTCCGCTTTGTAAGGTGATCCAGTATCTGAGTGCCGAACCCATTATTATTCATTCACTATTGTACCTTGGTAATTAGGGGATTACTGGCTGGTTGCACCAAACCATTTCAGCTGGACTGGTAGAGCCTCATTATTTGTATTTTTCAAACCAGTGTCTGGATCTGCATACTTGCATCAAATTAAAAATGTAGTATAGTCACTGAGTTATTCAATAAAATGTATGTGTATAGTGCCACCTGCTGCTGGTTCTGTTCCTTATTTCCGCTGAGGTGGACGCACATGCTCAGTCCCATCCTTGAACTGCCACTAGCTGGCTCTACAGTTAGAATCTATGACAGTTATAGGGACATTGCTGCAGCAGAAAGGACACACTCCCAGGGCTGCCAGCTAGAAATAAATCTAGCAGAGCCATTGGAATATTGAATAGGGAAGATCACTGCATTCACTCGAGGTACAGGTCTGGTTCGAGCTTTGTTAGAAAGAGATTTTCATGTGTACATTAATCATACAACGACCCCTTTAACCCCTTAAAGACGCTTAGCCTTATTTCACCTTAAGGACCTGGCCATTTTTTGCAAATCTGACCAGTGTCACTTTATATGGTTAGAACTTTAAAGCGCTTTTACTGATCCTGGCCATTCTGGGATTGTTTTTTTCGTCACATATTGTACTTCATGACACTGGTAAAATGAAGTCAAAATTATTTTTTTTCTTTAAGAAATACCAAATTTACCAAAAATTTAGAAAAATAGCAATTTTCCAAGTTTCAATTTCTCTATTTCTATAATAGATGGTAATACTGCAAAAAAAGTTATTAATTTACATTCCCCATATGTCTACTTCATGTATGGATCATTTTGGGAATGCCATTTTATTTTTGGGGATGTTACAAGGCTTAGAAGTTTAGAATCAAATCTTGAAAATTTTCTGAACTTTTCAAAAATCCACTTTTTAGGGACCAGTTCGGTTTGAAGTCACTTTGTGAGGATTACATAATAGAAACTACCCAAAAATTAAAGGTATTTAAAACTGATTTTACAAGCGTCGTTAACCCTTTAGGTGTTCCATAAGAGTTAATAGCAAATGGAGATAAAATTTCAGAATTTCTATTTTTTGGAACATTTTCCATTTTAATCTATTTTTCAAGTCACCAGGCAAGGGTTAACAGCCAAACAAAACTCCATATTTATTGCCCTGATTCTGTAGTTTATAGAAACACCCCATGTGTGGTCGTAAACTGCTGTACGAGCAAACGGCAGGAGCGTCAGAAGGAAAGGAGCGCCATATGGTTTTGGAGGGCAGATTTTGCTGGACTGGTTTTTAGACACCATGTCCCATTTGAAGCCCCCTGATGCACCACTACAGTAGAAACTCCAAAAAATTGACCCAATTTTGGAAACTATGGGATAAGGTGGCAGTTTTGTTGGTACTATTTTAGGGTAAATATGATTTTTGGTTCCTCTATATTACAATTTTTTGAGGCAAGGTAACAAAAATAGAAATTCTGAAATTTAATTTCCATTTGCCAATAATTGTTAACAAAGTTTGTAAAATCAGTTTTGAATACTTTGAGGGTGTCGTTTCTTAGATGGAGCCACTTTTTGGAGTTTCTACTCTAGGGGTACATCAGGGGGGCTTCAAATGGGACCTAGTGTCAAAAAACCAGTCCAGCAAAATCTGCCTTCCAAAAACCATATGGCCTTTCCTTCATTCTGTGCCCTGCCGTTTGGCCATACAGCAGTTTACGACCACATATGGGGTGTTTCTGCAAACTACAGAATCAGGGTAATAAATATTGAGTTTTGTTTGGCTGTTAACCCTTGCTTTGTTACTGAAAAAATTGATTAATTTGGAAAATTTAAGAAAAAAAATTGCTTTTTTGGGACTGTTTTTATTTTTTTTATTTACATCGTTGATCTGACAGGTTAGATCGTGTGCTTTTTCTATAGAGCAGGTTGTTACGGACCGCGACAATACCAAATATAACTACTTTTTGGGAATTTTTGTTGTAGTTTTTCATAATAAAGCATTTTTGAAAAAAATGAATTTTTTGTGTCTCCACATTCTGAAAGCCATAATTATAATTTTTTTCTTTTTGGGAGACAGTCTTATGTAGGGGCTTATTTTTGCAGAATGAGATAGGCGGTTTGATTGGCACTATATTGGGGTGCATATGACATTTTGGTCGGTTGCAATTACACTTTTGTGATGTAAGGTGACAAAAATGGCTTTTGACACCGTATTTTTTTTTTGCTGTGTTCACCTGAGGGGTTAGGTCATGTGTTATTAGGTTATGTGTTATTTTTAAATAAGTAGAAGCGAAATAACGCACTCATTAAAACAATACCTTTATTAATATTTCGGGTTATTGGAGCAGAGAAACTGCTCAGGTGATAACCTGTCACGGAAATATGCGAACAACAGGAGTACAATCAGTGCACAAGCTACTGAGCGGACCCAAACTAGGGAGCATAAAGGTAACCCCTGTCAGACCCTAAGAGCTCTCCCTGCGCTGCTATGCACATGCCCAGACCCTGATGGTGGGTCGAGGCATGCCCGCGTACCTAAGGCTGAGTGAGACCTGAAACCCCTATGATAAAGGGGGGGCACGGCCACCGGCTCCCTGCTCAGTATACGGACGGAACCGGGGTCCCCTCGGATCCAGTCAGCAAATAAACAAAACCAACAATGTCTGCAAACTTATCTGTAGGGGCTGCAGCAGCAGTGAAGACAGATCAATCTCAGCAGACAATATCCGATGTTGCTTGCTACAGCAAAACACACGTCCAGTGTAAAGAGACCACAGCAGTGTAGGTACTCCAGCGGCTGACACAACTCAAGATGAGAAATATAACCAGCAAGGTGAAACAGGAAGAGGGGTGATTTAAAGGAAGAGGAATCAATCAGAGAAGGAACAGCTGGAAAGAGGGAAAGGAGTGAAAATAAAAGTAAAGACCTCATCACAGGGGCGGAGAAACAGAGCTGTGAGAACTCCTCAAAACTCTGGTAGTGACAATACCCCTCCCTCTACGGGTGGACTCCGGACACCCAGGACCTACCTTCTCAGGATGAGCCCTATGGAAAGCCCTGATGAGGCGGGTGGCTTTAATGTCCGACACCGGAACCCACATCCTCTCCTCAGGACCATAACCCTCCCAATGAACGAGGTACTGAAGAGAACCGCGGACAATGCGAGAGTCCACAATTATGGAAACCTTAAACTCCAGATTCCAATCAACCAAAATCGGAGGAGGAGGCAAAGGGGAGGGTATCGTGGGCTGGACAGATGGTTTTAAGAGAGACCTGTGAAAAACATTATGTATCTTCCAAACCTGTGGAAGATCAAGACGGAAGGCAACAGGATTGACGATGGATAAGATCTTATAAGGCCCAATAAACTTAGGACCCAACTTCCAGGAGGGAACCTTCAGTTTAATATTTCTTGTAGACAACTACACCAGATCGCCCACATTCAAGTCCGGACCAGACACACGTCTCTTATCAGCCACGCGCTTATATTTCTCACTCATCTTTCTTAGATTACTCTGAATTTTTTGCCAAATAGTAGACAAAGAGGAAGAAAATCTCTCCTCCTCAGGCAAACCAGAAGGGCCCCCTCCCGAGAATGTCCCAAACTGCGGATGAAACCCATATGCACCAAAGAATGAAGACGGTTATTCAAGGCAAACTGAGCAAGAGACAGAAACGAACACCAATCCTCCTGATTCTCTGCCACAAAACAGCGCAAATATGTCTCCAGGTTCTGATTGACGCGTTCAGTCTGACCATTCGACTGCGGGTGAAAAGCAGAAGAGAAGGACAGCCGAACCCCCAGGCAGGAACAGAAAGCCCTCCAGAATCTGGACACAAACTGCGTGCCTCTATCGGAAACAATGTCAGAAGGGATGCCATGCAATTTAACAATGTGGTCGACAAAAGCTAGCGCCAGCGTCTTAGCATTGGGCAATCCAGGGAAGGGTATGAAATGTGCCATCTTGCTTAAACAGTCCACCACCACCAGGATCCGTGATAAAGTCCATGGACAGGTGTGTCCAAGGACGGGAAGGTATGGGTAAGGGGAGGAGGGGACCTGAAGGCCGTGAACGAGGGACCTTAGCATGAGCGCAAGTCTCACAAGCTGCCACAAAACCCTCCACTGACTTACGAAGAGCCGGCCACCAAAATCTCCGAGTAATGAGATCAACAGTGGCTCTACTCCCGGGGTGACCAGCAAGGACAGTATCGTGATGCTCCTTAAAAAGCTTGTGACGTAACTCAAGAGGCACAAACAACCTCCCAGAAGGACAACGAGCAGGTGCCTCTGCCTGGGCAGCCTGGACCTCGGCCTCCAAATCAGGATACAGAGCAGAAACGACTACCCCCTCAGCCAAAATGGGAGCCGGGTCCTCGGAGTTCCCCCTCCCGGAAAACAGCGAGAGAGGGCATCCGCCTTCACATTTTTAATCCCAGGGCGGAATGTGACCACAAAATTGAATCTGGAGAAGAACAGAGACCATCTGGCCTGTCTCGGATTCATACGCTGGCCGACTCCAAATACACCAGATTCTTATGGTCGGTAAAAACGGTGATAGGGTGCCTGGCCCCTCCAACCAATGGCGCCATTCTTCGAAAGCCAATTTAATTGCCAATAACTCCCTTTCTCCCACATCATAGTTTCTCTCTGCAGGGGAGAGTTTTTAGGAGAAGAAGGCACAGGGTCGCCATTTGGCAGGAGAGGGGCCCTGGGACAAAACCGCACCCACACCCACCTCAGAAGCATCCACCTCAACAATAAAAGGTAAAGAGACATCGGGATGCACTAAGATGGGTGCAGACGCAAAACTTTCTTTAATCTTAGAAAAAGCTGCAAGCGCCTCCTCCGACCAAGAGGAAAAATCTGCCCCCTTTTTGTCATATCAATTAGCGGCTTGACAACAGAGGAATAATTCAAAATGAACTTTCTGTAATAGTTAGCAAAACCCAGAAATCGCATCAGTACCTTCTGATTCCCAGGAAGCTCCTATTCAAGCACAGCACGGAGCTTCTCCGGGTCCATGCGAAAACCAGAAGCAGAGAGGAGAAAACCCAGAAATGGAATCTCCGATACCATAAAAACACATTTCTCCAGCTTGGCGTATAATTTATTTTCCCGCGAATCCGCAAAACCTGACTAAGGTGATCCTGATGGGACTTGACATCAGGGAAAAAATCAAAATATCATCAAGATACACCAACACAAATTTCCCCATTAAATGGTAAAAATACTGTTAACAAAATGCTGAAAGACGGCCGGAGCATTCATCAAGCCAAAAGGCATAACGAGATTCTCGAAATGCCCCTCAGGGGTATTAAAGGCCGTTTTCTATTCGTCCCCCTCTCTGACCCTGACCAGGTTGTATGCGCCTCTCAAATCCAATTTGGAAATAACCTTGGCCCCAACAATTTGATTGAAGAGGTCCGGGATGAGAGGAAGCGGATAGGGATCACGAATCGTGATACGGTTCAGCTCCCTAAAATCTAGGCAAGGTCTTAAAGAGCCATCTTTTTTTAACAAAAAAAAAAACAGCGGCAACAGGTGATTTTGACAGACGGATATGTCCCTACCCAGACTCTCAGAGATATAGGTACGCATAGCGATTCTTTCTGGTTGGGAGAGATTGTACAGGCGTGACTTTGGTAGCTTGGCGCCGGGAATGAGATTAATGGGACAGTCATACTCCCGGTGAGGAGGTAGCTCCTGAACACCACTCTCGGAAAATACGTCCGAAAATTCAGAGAGAAATGATGGCACAGTCTTAGTAGTAACCTCTGCAAAAGTCGCCGTGAGACAATTCTCTCTACAAAACTCACTCCATTCAATTATTTGCCTTGCTTGTCAATCAATAGTGGGGTTATATCTAGTGAGCCAGGGTAACCCCAACACTAGAGGAGTAGGCAATCCGCTAAGGACAAAACAAGATATATCCTCCACATGAGCATCACCCACAGTCAATCGGATATTGTGAACTATGCCCTTTAGGGACCTTTGCGAGAGTGGAGCAGAGTCAATAGCAAAAACAGGTATATCCTTTTCTAATGTGCAAACCTGAAAACCATGCATGGCTACAAATTGATTGTCAATAAGATTGACGGCCGCTCCACTATCAACAAAAATTTCACAAGAAATTACTTTGCTCCTTAGCGCCACCCTGGCAGATAGGAGAAAACGGGAAGTGCAGGCCAAGGGAAAAGCATCTATCCCCACATCAACTTTGCCCAGGGTAGCAGATGGAGCAAACCTTGAGTTTTTTTTTTACCTTTTGAGGTTTTTCTTTCATTATCACCCTCAGCAAAATTTATGAATCTCCTAGAGGGGCAAACATTTGCCAAATGACCAATGCCCCCACAACAGAAACACATCATTCTCTGAGGACTAAATCCTCCTTTATCAGGGGCAAGTCGACCCAGCTGCATAGCCTCCTCCTCAGAGGGGAACGAGTCAGGATGAGGCCCCTGCACACTGAATGAGTCCGCCCCACTGCCCCTAGACTGAAAATGGCAGGGAAGAGAAGTCTCCTCTCTTTCTCTAAGGCGCCTGTCCAGGCGTACCGCTAGAGACTTGGCAGACTCTAAGGACGTTGGTCTCTAATGGAAAGCAAATGCATCTTTTAATCTCTCTGAGAGACCATGACAGAACTGACTCCGGAGTGCAGCATCATTCCAACCTGAATCAGCTGCCCAGCTCCGAAATTCAGAACAATAAAGCTCAGCAGACAGTTGGTTCTGGCATAAAGAACGTAAGCTAGATTCAGCCAGAGCAACACTATCCGGGTCATCATATATCTGCCCGAGGGCCACAAAAAATCCATCCAACGATCGAAGGGGGAGTGCCCCCGATGGCAGCGAAAAAGCCCAAGTCTGAGCATTACCCTGAGCAGGAAGATGATAATTCCCACCCTCTGCTCCTCATCACCAGAGGAATGGGAAGCAAGTGGAAATGAAGTTTGCAAGCCTCTCTGAAGCGAATAAAATTCTCACTGCCCCGGAGAACGTCACCGGAAGTGAGACCTTCGGCTCGCAACAAATTTCATGGACGCTAGCAGACCCAGGTGCCTGAAAGCTGAGTCATAGATTGACGGAGATCCGCTACTTCCAAAGAAAGACCCTGCATGCGGTCAACCAGGTCAGAAAGCGGATTAATGTCAAAAGACGGTTACGGCGGGTTATAATGTCACAGAAATATGCGAACAACAGGAGTACAATCAGTGCACAAGCTACTGAGGGGACCCAAACTAGGGAGCATAAAAGGTAACCCCTGTCAGACCCTAAGAGCTCTCCCTGCGCTGCTATGCACATGCCCAGACCCCGATGGTGGGTCGAGGCATGCCCGCGTGCCTAAAGCTGAGTGAGACCTGAAACCCCTATGATAAAGCAGGGGGCACAGCCACCGGCTCCCTGCTCAGTATACTGGATGGAACCGGGGTCGCCTCGGATCCAGTCAGCAAATAAACAAACCAACAATGTCTGCAAACTTATCTGTAGGGGCTGCAGCAGCAGTGAAGACAGATCCAATCTCAGCAGACAATATCCGATGTTGCTTGCTACAGCAAAACACACGTCCAGCGTAAAGAGACCACAGCAGTGTAGGTACTCCAGCGGCTGACACAACTCAAGATGAGAAATATAACCAGCAAGGTGAAACAGGAAGAGGGGTGATTTAAAGGAAGAGGAATCAATCAGAGAAGGAACAGCTGGGAAGAGGGAAAGGAGTGAAAATTAAAGTAAAGACCTCATCACAGGGGCGGAGAAACAGAGCTGTGAGAACTCCTCAAAACTCTGGTAGTGACATAACCACTGCTTAAAGACAGATACTTTAAAAGTTGAATAACTCCCACTATGATTAGGATAACAAAAGAAAAAAATACTTTACAGGGATGAATAGATAGTCACATAGGTGATTTTATATAATTATCTGGAGACAGGTGAGGGGGAATATTTAAACGGGAAAGGAGTATCTTTCCTGGATGTCCCTAAAGACCTAAGCCCTGTGCCCAGGGATACCCCCTGATGGTAGAGATACCCTGTCCCCCGTACCTATGACTATTTTCAAACCTGATATGACCCTAGTTAGGTAATAGATATGCTTATACATTTACATTGAATCCCAACGCGTTTCACCTGCGCCTGGCAGATCATCAGGGGTGATACACAAACCCTGTTTGTAGGGAAGTAGATACATACAACAGATGAAAAGGGATAATATTTAGCTCCCATCGATGGCTTGTGGGGAAAAATAGGATGATGAAGAGATGTTCCTGTCAGTGGATAATTAACCTGTAATTTAGAGAATGATGTAACAAAGATAGAAGGGACACCCTGAAGGTGTCTGAACGTGAAGTACTCACTGATCAGGAAAGCCTACTGTCCGCTGGTATCAATATCTGGGGAGCTGAAGTAGCCAGTATCTAAGCACCGGCACTCAATATTTAAGCGCTGGTATCACATGCAACTTCATGTGTTATTTTTATAGAGCAGGTTGTTACGGACACGGCGATACGTAATATGCATACTTTTTATTTATTTAAGTTTTACACAATAATATCATTTTGAAAACAAAAAAAATCATGTTTTAATGTCTCCATAGTCTGAGGGCCATTTTTTTTTTTTTTTTTTGGGCTATTTTCCTATGTAGGGTATCATTTTTTGTAGGATGATTGGCACTATTATGGGGTGCATATAAATTTTTGATTGCTTGCTATTACACTTTTATGATGTGACAAAAATGTTTTTAACATTGTTTTTTATTTTTACGATATTTACCGTAAAGTTAGATCATAGGATATTTTTATAGAGCAGGTTTTTAGTGTCTCCATAGTCTGAGAGCCATATTTTTTATTTTTTGGGGCGATTGCGCTATGTGAGGGCTCATTTTTTGCGGGATGAGATAAGCGGTTTTATTGGTACTATTTTGGGAGGCATACACCTTTTTGATCACTTGGCATTACACTTTTTCTGTTGTAAGGTGACAAAAAATGGCTTTTTACACCATTTTTTTTTCTACTGTGTTAATCTGAGGGGTTAGGTCATGTGATATTTTTATAGAGCAGGTTTTTACTGGTGCAACAATACCTATATGTATAGTGTATTTTATTTTTTACATTTTTATTCAGTGATGTGTTTTTTTTTGTTTTTACCCAGACCCACTTGGTTCTTGAAGATCCAGTGGGGCTGATGTCAGTATAATACAGTACAGTAAAGACTAAACAAAAGCAAAGACAGGTGCACTCTGCGATAATACTAAACCCTCACACTGATGTAAAATTGAGAGGTTAGTTCGACATAAAAAAAACCAAAACAAACACAGAACCAGAGATAGGTGCACACTGCCGTGACACTAAACCCTCACACTGATGTTAAAAATTGAGAGTTAGTTCGACATATCCTACTAGGAGGACGTGTCTTAAGCCTCGGGCACCAGCGTCAAGGTCTCTCAAGTAGCCCGTGGGCCCTAACACTCACCTACCTGCGCCATATGGGCGATATCAGGGGCCAGTGGGCAATTACAGGAGCATTAGGACGACTCACAAACATCTCCTCTGTTACCTCCAGCATGTGGCCATGCTTGCAATGGGAGGTGGGAGGTGTCTATGAGCCCTACCCAAGACTGACTGATATAGCCCAAGACCAAGCAGGTGCACCCAAATGTGACCTGAAGATGAAAAGCAGGCACATTTGAAATGGAGTTTATACACCTCCATACATATATATATAAACCATCAAAAAGTGTGGTGATAAGAAAGCAGGATGTGCTCATACCCATATGCAGTTGTGCATTTCTGTAGGGGAGCACATCCTGCACTTATAATCCGTTGCTAATGGCAATCACCAGCAAAAAATGCATACAATGGATGATGCCAGCAACGGACTACAAGTACCACAATGGACATCCTACATAAGATGAAATTTATGTGGATGTGGCAAGAATTCAAAACAAACACAGAACCAGAGATAGGTGCACACTGCCGTGACACTAAACCCTCACACTGATGTTAAAAATTGAGAGTTAGTTCGACATATCCTACTAGGAGGACGTGTCTTAAGCCTCGGGCACCAGCGTCAAGGTCTCTCAAGTAGCCCGTGGGCCCTAACACTCACCTACCTGCGCCATATGGGCGATATCAGGGAGCCAGTGGGCAATTACAGGAGCATTAGGACGACTCACAAACATCTCCTCTGTTACCTCCAGCATGTGGCCATGCTTGCAATGGGAGGTGGGAGGTGTCTATGAGCCCTACCCAAGACTGACTGATATAGCCCAAGACCAAGCAGGTGCACCCAAATGTGACCTGAAGATGAAAAGCAGGCACATTTAAATTGGAGTTTTATACACCTCCATACATATATATATAAACCATCAAAAAGTGTGGTGATAAGAAAGCAGGATGTGCTCATACCCATATGCAGTTGTGCATTTCTGTAGGGAGCACATCCTGCACTTGTAGTCCGTTGCTAATGGCAATCACCAGCAAAAAATGCATACAATGGATGATGCCAGCAACGGACTACAAGTACCACAATGGACATCCTACATAAGATGAAATTTATGTGGATGTGGCAAGAATTCAAAACAAACACAGAACCAGAGATAGATGCACACTGCCGTGACACTAAACCCTCACACTGATGTTAAAAATTGAGAGTTAGTTCGACATATCCTACTAGGAGGACATGTCTTAAGCCTCGGGCACCAGCGTCAAGGTCTCTCAAGTAGCCCGTGGGCCTAACACTCACCTACCTGCGCCATATGGGCGATATCAGGGGCCAGTGGGCAATTACAGGAGCATTAGGACGACTCACAAACATCTCCTCTGTTACCTCCAGCATGTGGCCATGCTTGCAATGGGAGGTGGGAGGTGTCTATGAGCCCTACCCAAGACTGACTGATATAGCCCAAGACCAAGCAGGTGCACCCAAATGTGACCTGAAGATGAAAAGCAGGCACATTTAAATTGGAGTTTTATACACCTCCATACATATATATATAAACCATCAAAAGTGTGGTGATAAGAAAGCAGGATGTGCTCATACCCATATGCAGTTGTGCATTTCTGTAGGGGAGCACATCCTGCACTTGTAATCCGTTGCTAATGGCAATCACCAGCAAAAAATGCATACAATGGATGATGCCAACAGAGTGCAGGATGTGCTCCCACAGAAAATGCACAACTGCATATGGGTATGAGCACATCCTGCTCTTATCACCACACTTTTGATGGTTTACTATATATATGTATGGAGGTGTATAAAACTCCATTTAAATGTGCCTGCTACTCATCTTCAGAGTCACACTGGGTGCACCTGCTGGTGCTGAGCTGTATCAGTTAGTCTGGGTAGAGCTCATGACACCTCACCTCCCATTGCAGCGATGACCACATGCTGAGGTAACAGGAGATGTTTGTGGTCGCTCTATGTTCCTGTAACCACTGGCCCCTGATATCGCCCATATGCGCAGGCAGGTGATGTTAGGGCACCGGCTACTGAGAGACCTGACGCTGGTGCCGGAGGCTAAGCACGTCCTCCTAGTAGGTATATGTCGTGCTAACTCTCAATTTTGACACATCAGTGTGAAGATTTAGTGTCGCGACGTACCTATCTCGGTTCTGTGTTTGTTTGAATTCTTGCCACATCCCATAAATTTCATCTTATGTAGGATGTCCATTGATGGTACTTGTAGTCCGTTGCTGGCATCATCCAGTATGCATTTTGCTGTGATTACCATTAGCAACGGACTCGAGATGCAGGATGTGCTCCCTGCAGAAATGCACAACTGCATATGGTATGAGCACATCCTACTTCTTATCACCACACTTTTGATGATTGGATTCGACATATCCTACTAGGAGGACATGTGCTTAAGCTCGGGGCACCGCGCCAAGGTCTCTCAAGTAGCCCAAGGCTCTATCACTCACCTACCTGTGCCGTTTGGGCAATACCAGGGGCCAGTGGGCAGATTACGGGAGCATAAGGCCTGACTCACAGACAGCTTACCAGTAACCTCCAGCATGTAGCCATGCCTGCAATGGGAGGTGGGAGGTGCCTGTGAGCCCCACCCGAGACTGGCTGATATGGCCCAGGTCTTAAACAGGTGCACCTGAATGTAGCCTGCAGATGAAAAACAGGCACATTTAAATAGGAGTTTATACACCTCCATACATAAGACTATACAAACCATTAGAAAACGTGGTGTTAAACGGGCAGGATATGCTCAAACCCACATGCGGTTGTGCATAATATAGGGGAGCACATCCTGCACTTGTAGTCAACAGCAAAAAAATGCATACAATGGAAGATGCCAGCAACGGACTACAAGTACCACAATAACCATCCTACATAAGGTAACAATTATGTGGATGTGAAGAACAATCTAAACAAAAGCAAAGACAGGTGCACTCTGCGGCAATACTAAACCTTCACACTGATGTAAAATTGAGAGGTTAGTTCGACATATCCTACTAGGAGGACATGTCTTAAGCTCGGGCACCGCGCCAAGGTCTCTTAACACCACGTTTTCTAATGGTTTTAATACAGTACAGTACACTATATAGTGTATTGTACTGTATTTTTTACTTTAGACTTAGTCTGATCAGACTTCTGAAGGCGTCCTGCTGCCATGTTAACCATCACCCACTGCGAGAACAGAGCAGCGGGTGATGGGGAGGGAGGGGAGCTCCCTCCCTCTATCCTCTTATCAAGAATCGGGGGCTGCAAAGGCACAGCAGCCCCCGATGGGAGAGGGAGGGAGCTCCCTCCCTGTTAACCCCTTCCATACTGCGGTATGGAAGGGGTTAAACGGCTGGCATCTGTACAAGCACAGATGCCAGCTATTTTTAGCAGAGTGTCAGCAATGTGCTGACACTCTGCTAAACCACTAGACCACCATAGAATAGATTAGAGGAGGCGGGCGGGATATCACGATAATGGCAATGCGCGTCGCTCGCCTCCTGCACCTCCCGCCGCACCACCCACGACCCCCCCTGCACAGCCAACCGGCAGATTTAACAGGGGAGTTAAAAATATAAAAAACTGGCATAATTAACTCTCTGATGTGACCGCGGGGATCAGAGACCGCAGAAAGCGCTGCAAACCCCAGGTCTGAATTGACCTGCGGTTTGCAACGATCGCTGATACGGGGGGGGGGTCACAGGACCCCCCTAGGCATTGGGCCAAGGTATCTGCTGAGTGATTTCAGCAGGTACCTTGTTCCGATTACCGCCGGCTGAGCAGCGGTGATCGGAAATTCGCAGGTCGTACAGGTACGCCCTCGGTCCTTAAGTACCAGGACGCCAGGGCGTACCTGGACGCCAGGGCGTACCTGTACGCCCTGCGTCCTTAAGGGGTATGCTATCCTACAGCATAGTAGGATAGGCTGCCTTGCCTACAGTCACTTTGGTGACACGTGGACACCTGATTTGGTGGGAACTCCTGCAGAGTTTGCAATCCCTGACCCGGTTTAAGAACTTGTGTATTTGGTCCTGCCACTTTTTAAAAATAAATCTACTAAACTACATCATCTATGTGGTCGTGAGGAGGAGCTGTCAAAATAAAATCCGTCATCTCCAAGTGTGCCTAGAAAAGAACCTGTAGAAACCTCCACTGCTCCAGCACTGAGGCTCCTGTGGTCTCCTTCAGTCTGTTTACATCACTGCAGCTACAACATTTCTTTGAGCTCTGATGGCGGTATGTATATCACCTGACCATTGAGGCCTATGATGGTCTATGGTGGTCACGTGCTGTTCATACTGGCATCACTGATGTGGCCTTACCTTTTATTGGTTCTAGGTCATGTGAAAATCCGACATATTATGAAACTGCCTTGACCTCACACATGGTGCATCTGCCTTGTGTTTCCTATAAAAGAAGAGAAGACAACATCTACACCTTATTATCTCCTCTGATGTCTCCTCTTATTATCTCCAGTTATTGTATTTCACAAGGATTTTATTTAGGATTTTACATTGTCTCATCTTCTCTCCATTCAGGTTCCTACAATATAGGATCTGCTCAGTGGAGATCTTCTATATAAGATCCTTCTCCTAATTGACGTGTCAAAGATGGATAGGGACGGAGACAAGATGGCAGAGAGAATAATAAATCTCACCCTAGAGATCCTCTTCCGCCTTACTGGAGAGGTGAGAAATCCTTTTATTTTTATTTTATTTTTTTTTGGGGGGGGGGGGCGCTCCTTAGTCGGCGTGAGGAGGCTTATAGGCCATACGTGCTCTTCTGGAATTTTGTGGAGAAAGAGATGCGAATGAGCTCTTAACACAATCTCTGCTTCTAATGCCACCAGATGTAAGGCAGCCATCCTATAAGTCAATGTTCGACCCTTTAAATAGGCCTTGAGACATGACTTGGATAGTAAATAGGCAAGCACCTCATCTGCAGATAGATGTTTCGAGGTGATTGCCCCTCATCAGTGCAGAGCAGAGAGTACTGGCTTAACTGGGTGAGAGGCCTAAGTCAGGATTTGGGGGGTACTATTTTTCCTTGGTGAGAGAGCTCCTTAGTCGGCATGAGGAGATTTATAGGCCATAGGTGCTCCTTTGGAATTCTGAGAAGAAAGGGATGCAAATGGGCAATTAACAAGCTCTGCTTCTAATGCCAACAGAGGTAAGACAGCTATCCTATAAGGAAATGACAGGAGAGGGAATATGGAAATGTATGGAGTCATATTTATAACAGAGTCTCTCCATAACCAGGACTATACAGTAGTGAAGAAGACCTCTAGTGGGCGCTGTCAGGACCCTGTGTCTGAAGGATGGGGAAGAACCCTGAGCCCAATCATGAAGCCTCCACCTCACCCCCTGATACATGAGGAAATCAATAGAGAGAAGATCCTAGAGCTCACCAACAAGATGATTGAGCTGCTGACTGGAGAGGTGACACTGCTGGGAATGCTGGGACATTATACAGGAACGCTATGGAGGGATCTGGGTGATGACTGTATCATTGTGTTGTCAGGTTCCTATAAGGTGTCAGGATGTCACCATCTATTTCTCCATGGAGGAGTGGGAGTATTTAGAAGGACACAAAGATCTGTACAAGGACGTCATGATGGAGGATCACCGGCCCCTCACACCACCAGGTAATAGACATGACTAAATACACACGTCCTCTCATTATCTGTATGTAAGGAATGAATTCAGTCACTGGATGTGTTTCCTGCAGTTAAGGAAGAGATAAGAACACCGGAGAGATGTCCCAGTCCTCTTCTTCCACAGGATAGTTCAGAAGAACATCACAATGTCCCACAGGATGATCAGGTAGATGGAGATAAGGTCGTTATGATGGACGATCACCGACCCTTCACATCAGCAGGTAATAGACATGACTAAATACACACGTCCTCTCATTATCTGTATGTAAGGAATGAACTTAGTCACTGGATGTGTTTCCTACAGTTAAGGAAGAGAGAAAAACACCGGAGAGATGTCCCAGTCCTCTTCTTCCACAGGATAGTTCAGAAGAACATCACAATGTCCCACAGGATGATCAGGTAGATGGAGATAAGGTCGTTATGATGGACGATCACCGACCCTTCACATCAGCAGGTAATAGACATGACTAAATACACACGTCCTCTCATTATCTGTATGTAAGGGATGAATTCAGTCACTGGATGTGTTTCCTACAGTTAAGGAGGAGAGAAGAACACCGGAGAGATGTCCCAGTCCTCTTTTTCCACCGGATGGGTCAGAAGAACATCACAATGTCCCACCGGATGATCAGGTAGATGGAGATAAGGTCTCATGAAATGTCCCCTATGATCTGTAGAAGGCTTAGAAGATCTTGTATTCAGTCTTGTTTTATCCACCAGTATTATGTTCTATCCTTGTATAATGAGAAAGGTGGAGATGGCAGGATTACAGCTGACCATAGAAATTACATGGTGTCTGGTTCTTCTCACAATTTTTTGGTTATGGAGACTGCTGGTTTGAATAGGGAACCTGTTGGACTACAGAAGACCTGCAGATATTGGGGTCAAATAACTGGCAGTGGAGGTGCCCACCCTACCAAAAACTTATAATGTGGCCATATTGCTCATATGGTTGTGTTAAGAACATTTTTGGTGTATGTTTTCCTTTGCAGGATATGGAAATTTAGTTAGAAGTTTATAATGTTAGGTTGTTGTTCACGAGCAACAGGGGTCTGACTGTCGCTTCATTTTCACCTGGTTTCTAATTTTGTGTGGGCAGTTGCTATGCATTTGCCTTGCTTCGGAATCTGGCCATGGTTAACACCTAGCTTTGTCTGGTTGATTAGGATGAAGTTTCTGATTGTCTAGCCTTAATATATTTAGGCTTTACACGTTCTGGTTTTCAGGTGCTTGCTAGATGCATTACCTTGCAAATAGTTCATACTTTGTTCTGTATTCTGAGACTAGTAGTCCTGTGATTGTATCTTTGTATCTGTATTTTGGGATCTGTAGTTTGATGGTCTCTTTTCTGTGTTTGAGATTTCCTTGTTGCTGTGCTGTTGTGTCCTGGCTTATCTGCTGACTTGAATTCAGGTCAGTTCAGTACTGCTCAGTTTCTGTTCACTGGTACTCATCCGCTATCTAACTATATGTCACACATCTGTCGATCATTCCTTTGGTGGATCATTTCCTCTTTCTGTGACCCTTAGCATTCAGTTTCTGTTATGAGAGCCATATTTACCAATAGGCAACTGAGGGCAAGTGCCTAGGGCAGGGCCGATCAGAGGGGCGGCGCCAGAGAGTTTTAATTTTTTTTTTTTACTTGACCACCCACCCCCTGCCAACTAGGTAACCTGTCATGAAGTAGGGGGTGAGGTGAGGGGCTGTGGTGCTTTGCAAAGACCCAAAAGAAGTGACTACCAACCTGGATCAGCTCTGTATTTGCTACACTGCAAGGGCTGAAGGATCTGCGGTAGCGTCACCATCATGTGATCAGTAAAGAGGGGCCAGAGCTCCATAGTGGAGAGAAGTGGAAGTGAAGGACCTGTGATGACATCACAGTCATGTGATCAGTGCAGGGCGAGGGCTCAGCAATGGAGAAGCGGTGAGCCTGAGAAACGCTTGGGTTAATATAGTAGTCCTCTCCTCTTATACCCCTCCCTGAAATATCCTCTACCCCATAATGGCTTGGGCATTCTGGGAGTTGCAGTCCTCTCATTTTACACCCTCCCTCAAAAATCCTCTATCCCATAATAAGTGCCTAGGCATGCTGGAAGTTGTAGTCCTCTTTATACCGCTCCTTAAATATCCTTTATGCCATAATAATGACCTGGGCATACTGGAAGTTTTAGTCCTCTCCTTTTATAACTAATCCCTGACATATCCACTGATATCCCATAAAACGCCCTGGACATGCTGGGAGTTATAGCCCTCCCTTATAACCTCCCCTCCTGATATATACTCTGATATCCCATAATAACAGCTTGGGTATCCGATCCGTGCCTCCGCTCCATATCTTCCGGATTGCAGACCCATTCTGTTTGCGGCCACAATACGGGACACGGGGCACACATACGTTTCGTGATCCCTTAAGCTGATTTGTGGAGCAGCAGCAAGAAGAAACTACTACTCCACCAATTCGCTCAGTCACATACACTCCTGCATTGCCAGTGAGGATTTAGGAGCACTGTGACTACCGGCCCGCCTGCCTGCCCACATCTTGCTTCTGGGCCCTGGCTAGCCTAGAACTGAAGCCTGAACACTGCAGTAGCCACACTGCCCCCAAAGGCAGAAGAAGAGAACTTAAAAGGCCCCCAAGTGGGACTCAGGCCTGCGCTAAGTCTTCCTCGGGGTGGAGATTTCCATAAGTGATTGATGTTAAGGCATTAGACTAAAGTCTCACGGGTGAATTTTCCATGCAATGCATGTAGGGAACCCAGAGCATCCGGACTGAATCCTGACCCGTTCATTTCAATGGCCCTGTGCACATGAGTACGTTTTCCCGAATTATCTCTGAGTTTAGGAAATATCGTAGCCTGTTCTATATTGTGCAGTTTTCACTCAGCTCTGGCCCCATAGAAGTGAACGGAGCTTGTGTGCAAAACGTAATTCAGGAAGGCGTCCGGATGCAATGTGTATTTCACTGATGATTGCTCGGAGATGTAGATTGGTATTCTTCAGTTTTGTGCGTAAAAAACACATACAGTCCGGATGGAATAATCAGAAACTCAACTCAATGGCGGACAAAACTGCATGAGCTTGTGTGCAAAACAACCATTTTATCCCTGAACAGATCCTGACGCAATCCGTATCACTCGTGTGAAAGAGGCATAAACCCGTTCAGGACCCTGACATTTTTCACCTTAAAGAGGACCTTTCATCATGTTAGCTCTAGTCTAATTAGTATCCTACCTTATAGGGCGCTGATTGGATACGCTCGCAGCCAGGGAGAAGATAACCACTCCCAGGAGAAATACTATACTCCGCCTAGTATAACCGAGTCGCCTCATTATAATATTAGGTGGGAAAAAGTACGGGGCCAAGAGCGGACGAACGGGGGGTTCTTTAGAAAAAAAAATAATAATTGCCAAGCCATCAGTGGGGGCCGCCCTTTAAGGTAGGATACTAATTAGACTAGAGCTAACATGATGAAAGGTCCTCTTTAAGGACCAGGCAATTTTTCGTAATTCTGACTTGTCACTTTATGTGGTGATAAGTTTAAACCGCTTTTACTTATCCAGGCCATTCTGAGACTGTTTTCTCGTCACATATTGTACTTCATGACAATGGTAAATTTGAGTCAAAATATTTCAATTTCATTTATATTCGCAATTTTCAAAATTTTAATTTCTCTGCTTTTAAAACAGATAGTGATACCTCCTAAAATAGTCATTACTTTAAATTTCTCATGTGTCTACTTTTTGTAAATTTTTTGATCATTTTGTAAATTACATTTTCTTTTTTGGGGACGTTAGAAGGCTTAGAAGTTGAGAAGCAAATCTTAACATTTTTAAGAAAAGTTCCAAAACCCAATTCTTAAGGACCAGTTCAGGTCTGAAGTCACTTTGTGAGGCTTGCATAATAGAATCCACCCAAAAGTGACCCCATTTTAGAAACTACACCCCTCAAGGTATTCAAAACTGATTTAACAATCTTTGTTAACCCTCCATGGAAAATGACATTTCAGAATTTCACTTTTTTGGCAGATTTTCCATTTTAATCAATTTTTTCCGCTAACAAAGCAAGGGTTAACAGCCAAACAAAACTCAATATTTATTACCCTAATTCTGTAGTTTGCAGAAACACCCTATGTGTGGTTGTAAACTGTTGTACAGGCACACGGCAGGGCGCAGAAGGAAATGAAAGCCATATGGTTTTTGGAGGGCAGATTTTAAGCTGCCATGTCACATTGAAGAGGCACCCTAGAGTAGAAACTCCCAAAAATTACCCTATTTTGGAAACTACGGGCTAAGGTGGCAGTTTTGTTGGTACTATTTTAGGGTACATATGATTTTTGGTTGCTCTATATTACACTTTTTGTAAAAGGTAATAAAATATAGCTGTTTTGGCATAGTTTTTATTTTTGTTATTTACACTGTTCATCTGACAGGCTAGATCATGGGGTAATTTTATAGAGCAGGTTGTTATGGACGCGTAAATACAAATATGTATACTTTTTTGGTTGTTTGTTTCAGTTTTACATAATAAAGCATTTTTGAAAAATTATTTTTTTTGTTTCTCCTTATTCTGAAAGCCATAGTTTATTTTATATTTTTGGGTGACTGTCTAATGTAGGGGCTCATTTTGTTTGGTATGAGATGACGGCTTGATTGGTACTATTTTAGGGTGCATATGACTTTTTGATCGCTTGGTATTCCACTTTGTGATGTAAAGTGACAAAAATGGCTTTTTGGCACAGTTTTTATTTTTTTGTTATGGTGTTCACATGAGGGGTTAGGTCATGTGATATTTTTATAAAGCAGGTTCTTACGGACGCTGGCGATACATAATATGCTCGACTTTTTATTTATTTTACTTTAGCACAATAATGGCAGTTTTGAAGCAAAAAAATCATATTTTAGTGTCTCTATTGTCTGAGAGTGATAGCTTTTTATTTTTTGACCGATTATCTTAGGTAGGGTCTCATTTTTGCGGAATGAGATGGTCAGTTTGATTGGTACTATTTTGGGGGCATACGCCTTTTGATTGCTTGGTATTACACTTTTGTGATGTAAGGTGACAAAAAATTGCTTTTTTTACACAGGTTTTTTTTTTATTTGTTTACAGTGTTCACCTGAGGGGTTAGTTCATGTGATATTTTTATAGAGCAGGTTCTTACAGACACGGCAATACCTAATATGTATACTTTTTGATTTATTTTACTTTAACACGATAGAAAAAAAAACATGATTTAGTATCTCCATAGTGTGAGAGCCATATTTTTTTTTCTTTTTTGTCTCATGTTAGGGATAATTTTTTGCGGGAGGAAGTGACGGTTTAATTGGTATCATTTTGGCGTACAGTGGATATAAAAAGTACGCACCCCTTGTGAAAATGTCAGGTTTCTGTGCTGTATAAAAATGAGACAAAGATAAATGATTTCAGAATGTTTTCCACCTTTAATGTGACCTATAAACTGTACCACTCAATTGAAAAACAAACTGAAATCTTTTAGGTGGAGGAAATAAAAAAATAAAATAGTGTGGTTGCATAAGTGTGCACACCCTCTTATAACTGGGCATGTAGCTGTGTTCAGAATTAAGCAATCACATTGAAAATCACATGTTAAATAGGAGTCAGCATACACGTGCCATCATTTACAGTGCCTCTAATTGACCCCAATAAAGTTCAGCTGCTCTAGTTGGCCTTTCCTGAGATTTTCTTGGTAGCATCCCACAGCAAAAGCCACGGTCCACAGAGAGCTTCCAAAGCATCAGAGGGATCTCATTGTTAAAAGGTATCAGTCAGGAGAAGGGACAAAAGAATTTCCAAGGCATTAGATATACCATGGAACACAGTGAAGACCGTCATCATCAAGTGGAGAAAATATGGCACAACAGTGACATTACCAAGAACTGGACGTCCCTCCAAAACTGATGAAAAGACGAGAAGAAAACTGGTCTGGGAGGTGACCAAGAGGCCTACAGCAACATTAAAGGAGCTGCAGGAATATCTGGCAAGTACTGGCTGTGTGGTACATGTGACAACAATCTCCCGTATTCTTCATATGTCTGGGCTATGGGGTAGAGTGGCAAGACGAAAGCCTTTTCTTATGAAGAAAAACATCCAAGCCAGGCTACATTTTGCAAAAACACATCTGAAGTCTCCCAAAAGCATGTGGGAAAAGGTGTTATGGTCTGATGAAACCAAGGTTGAACTTTTTGGCCATAATTCCAAAAGATATGTTTGGCACAAAAACAACACTGCACATCACCAGAAGAACCCCATCCCCACAGTGAAGCATGGTGGGGGCAGCATCAGGCTGCGGGGCCGGTTTTCAGCTGGAACTGGGGCCTTAGTTAAGATAGAGGGAATTATGAAGAGTTCCAAATACCGGTCAATATTGGCCCGAAACCTTCAGGCTCCTGCTAGAAAGCTGAACGTGAAGAGGAACTTCATCTTTCAGCATGACAACGACCCAAAGCATACATCCAAATCAACAAAGGAATGGCTTCACCAGAAGAAGATTAAAGTTTTGGAATGGCCCAGCCAGAGCCCAGACCTGAATCCGATTGAAAATCTGTGGGGTGATCTAAAGAGGGCTGTGCACAGGAGATGCCCTCGCAATCTGACAGATTTGGAGTGTTTTTGTAAAGAAGAGTGGGCAAATCTTGCCAAGTCAAAATGTGCCATGGTGATAGACTCATACCCAAAAAGACTGAGTGCTGTAATAAAATCAAAAGGGGCTTCAACAAAGTATTAGTTTAAGGGTGTGCACACTTATGCAACCATATTACTTTATTTTTATATTTTTTCTTCCCTCTACCTAAAAGATTTCAGTTTGTTTTTCAATTGAGTTGTACAGTTTATAGGTCACATTAAAGGTGGAAAAAGTTCTGAAATTATTTATCTTTGTCTCATTTTTTCACAGAAACCTGACCGTTTAACAGGGGTGTGTTTTATATCCACTGTACATACGACATTTTTTTTTTAATACATTTTTTTTTTTTTACCCAGACCCCCTAGTTCTGAAGATCCAGGGGGTCTAATGCCTGTATAATACACTGCAGTACACTATACAGTACAATTTCACTTTGTAACATTTGCAGCAGCCATTTTAGAAAAAATGTGATTCGTTACCACGAAGCGTGAGGCGCTCAGCCATCGATAAAATGAGAAGGGGCACATTAAGGGCTGCAGGGGTGGGGGGGTATTATATATACATTTTAGACGGTTTTAATCCCCGCAGTCACTGACAGCAAATGGCATTTATCATGTAGAGAAAGTTAATACAAGGCGCTTGCTAATGTATTGTGATCGTCCATATTGCTTCCTTTGCTGGGTGGATTCATTTTTCCATCACATTCTAAACTGCTTGTTTCCATGGTTCTGACTAAAGAGCGAATCAAAGTTGACGAAGTGGAATTCGATCTGAATTTCAGGAAAAATTCAATTCTTCCCGGAGTCGAATTTCCTCACGCTTCGTGGTAACGAATCACATTTTTTCTAAAATGGCTGCTGCACGTTAAAAAGTGAAAGTAAGAAGCCCGGGAATGAGGGAGCACCCACAATGCCATGCAGACAGCCAATCAGCAGATAGCCTGACCTGTGATGTCACAGCCCTATAAAAAGTCTCCTAATGTCTCCGCCATTTTACAGTGAACTTAGTGCAGGGAGAGACGTTACAGGCGAGAGGGACAGTGATCAGGAAAGACTTTATGAAAAAAAATATTACTATTGAGCAATTCAGGGAAAGATTATTCATAGAGTAGGGAAAGAATAGGGAGGCGTTATCCACACTGTAGGAGAGAGCAGGGACCAATAGGAGAGTGTAAAGTCTGGGTAACAGGGGCTATTCTATTACACCTTGCTGCTCTAATTGGGGTTACTAAAAGTGATTTATTATACAGATTTTAGGTTGTTTTAAACATTAATTGCAGTAATCCTAGCATCGTTTATGAGGGTGAAAGTGCGGTCTGATACAAGCAGTTTTGGGGTGTATTTATTTTAAACATATAAAAGTACGTCCATTCATCCTTGCTTTTGGGGTGAATTTGTGGCCTGATAGAACCAGTTTTGGGGTGTATTTAGTTTATATACAGTATAAGTCCTTGCGGTCTGGCATCCAGCATGGGTGAAGAAAGCTCGCTTTTCTGGCTTAAGAAACTAGTGATCACACCACACACTATTAAGGCCACAGATAACCCTAAAAGGGTCAGCCGTCGAGGCCGCCGTTCGCTGAAGCAGAACACTTCTCTACACACTTTTAGGGGTCAAATTCTTTTACACTTAATTTGATTCCTCAATCGCTAGTTGTGGAGTTGGTGTGAAATAGCGGCCTGATACTACACACTTTAGTTATTTGATCGGTTATTACTATCATTTTTGTGAGCCAAAACCAGTAGTGAAGCCTACTCAGAGATAAGGTGTAATAGAAAGATCTGCACCTGTTCTGTGTTTTTCACCCAAACCTGGTTTGATACTAAACATTTTAGGGTGTTCAAATTCTTTTACACTAAGACTACTTTCACACTAACGCTTTCTATTCTCCAGTATTGAGATCCTTCATAGGGTCTCAATACCTGAAAAATAAGCTTGCGTTTGTCCCCATTCATTGTCAATGGGGACAAAACGTAACTGAACAGAACAGAAGCCTCCAAAATGCATTTCGTCTCTGTTCTCATACTGGAGAGCAAACTGCAGAAAGCTGCGGTTTTCTTTCCGTCATGGGATGCGGAGCAAGATGGATTCATCATGACCCACAATGCAAGTCAATGGGTCGGATCTGTTTAACTTTGACACAAAGTGCCACAATAGAAAACTGATCCGCCGTCCATTGACTTTCAATGGAGTTCATGACGGATCCGTCTTGGCTACGTTAAAGATAATACAACCAGATCCATTCATAACGGATGCAGATGGTTGTATTATCAGTAACGGAAGCGTTTTGCTGCGTTTTTGCGGAGTTGGTGCGAAATTGTGGCCTGACACTGTTGCTCTTGTACCCTTGCAGTTAATCTTATGGTACAGTATGTCTGACAGATAGGTGGGGAGGAGAGATCAGCTGCTTCCTCCGGTAGGCGGGCAAGTAGCGACGATGATAGTCGTGTGGGAGCTGGTGTTGCAAGCAGCCAGGCACGTGGTCCTGAGACTGGTGAGGGTGACTTTAGTGACATGCAGACAATGGCGGATGATGATGTGGCCTATTGCACGTGGAATCATCATCATCTGGAGAAGAAGGTGGCAGCTTGCGTGTGAGACAGTGGCTTAGCCAACAGGGTGGTAATGTGGCCATGAGTCAAGCAGTGTGAGATCTGTAGCCAATCGTGCCAGGAGCCTACCTGTCCGGAAAGAAGTAGCGGTGCACGGGTTTACGGAGGCAGCGGTAGCAGGCAGTCATGACCAGCAGTCTAGTCATATGAAACATTCCCCATGACTTCTCCAACCGTATGATGACCTCTACATTATTTGTCTCATAGGTTCTGAATCGAGTGAAGATCTGAACATTATATATGTTACAGAGACATATGTGAGGGGCGATGAGCAGAGTATAGAGGACATTCCTACAGATATCCGCCCAGGTGAGTAGTGACCACTAAATAAAGCAGAGAAGACTCACAGATTGTACTCCTTCACTGGATACAACAATTTTATGTTGCTTTCTTTATGGTCTGTATGCTGCAATGTTTTTCAGCCATAATAGAAAATAAATAAGGATAAAAATGTGATTCTGATTTTGAGAGTGAGGAACCATTAGCTCCTATCAGGGTCACATAAAATGTTGTGTGCTGAAACAACACAGAACAGGGAGACATAAACACCGAAATAAAGAGGAAGGATGGACGGTCAGAGCTATGAGTGTCAGGAACGGTGGTCACCAGAGTCTAGGAGGAAGAGGTGAGGTTCTCTTTGTACTCTCAACCTCCTCTTCTAGTGATCCGATCCTTCAGAAGTCCAACTGTAGACATACTAGGGATAGTGTTTAAGCACTGCCCAGTGAAATGACTGCAGCTGGACACCTGCCACAAACTATGCGTCCCAGGTACCGACATTTACGACATTGCAGGTTTTCCAATGGACATGGTTGGACTTGTGGAAATCATGGGTGTTGCTAGGGTCTCAAAAGATTTAGGGCGAAAATCTCAATGCATATGTGTCAAATTCTCAATCTAACCCCTTCCCCAGTGCTAAAGGCATATTTTAATGGACATAACATTTCACATTATCACACGTACAGAGGATTACAGCAAGGGAATTGGTGTCAAGAAAGCAGAGTTATGGAATCTGGGTATGGAAACTCTAGCGGTAGGGTTTGAAAGATATAGAAGTTGGACCCTGGCCTGCTAGGTTTTGCAGGTTAGACTATGGCATATTCCATGTTAAAATGATCATGACATGCAGTATTTATAGGGAATTACTAGGTACACAAGCACTACCAATTCCTGCAGCAGCATCTCCCAATTATGCGGCCTTACTGGGTTCTACATGGTAACATATAACATTAACAACACCAGTTTTACATTATTGCAGAGTTCAATGCGATCAAGAAGTAGGCATGCTACCTTATCAACATTACACATTTCAATAGAGCTGGGAAGGTCATCAGCAACATAACCATCCTAGATCAGAACCTAGTAAGACATTGGTGGGAATATTCTCAGACACTCCCACTTAATCCCTCCCCTGCATCTTAGTACAAATACACCCATGCCATAGCCAAAGCAGGGTTGACTCTTCCAAACCAGTCAGTGATAATCAGGGCTTTCCCGAGTGTTATATCCTCAGAAGACACACATTTGAGACAGACTAGTATAATTTCAGCACCAGTGTCTTTTAGTCTCAAAGTGATTGTAACAGTAAATTGTCAATGGGTTTCCCCTTATCCCACCCACAAAAAAACATCTGGTTAGAAACAGGTGGTTTTGGTAAGTGGGTGTCTTTTTGTCAGGGCAAGTATTGCTGAGGTGTCAAAATTTCAAGTCCAGGGTTGGTATATTATAAAGGGGTAGAACCTCGGGGATAAATTTGCAGAAAATGGTCTTCAAAGATAGTAATGGACAATCCATGGATCCACTGCTGAAGATTGGTTTTCTGGCCATTTACCACATCAGAGTAGCTGACAATAGTTCAGCATAAAGTCCTATCTTTTTGATAGACCTGTTGGGTGAGGTATTTTTCAGATGAGAACTTGTTTAATTATCTCATAATCCTCACCCTGGGGTCAGGGAAGTTCTGCAACCATTTACAGGGTTTTCCTCATAACCAGGGTGTTAAGTACTTAGCTCATTGTTCATTGGGTAGCTGGTACAGTTTTCAAGTTTTTACAAAACCTCTCAAGATCATGTTTAGGTTTCCATCATCCCTATACTGCTAATACGCAAAATAACTGTGGAGCCCCAGTTATGAGTCTTCAACACAGTGAAAGCCAGATACCCCTCAAATATTTACAGCGTTTCTCCATTTATAAAAATGCTTTCCATAAATGGATAGTACATGGGACTATAAGAAACTTAGCTTTTTCTTTAACAAGATATATTACAATCTGCTTTAAGGGGCTGCTTTTCTCATTCCTACTCTTAACATTAATATGCAAAATAAATGTGGAGCCCCAGTATTGGGTCTACAACACAATGAAACCAGATATCCCTCAAAGGAAGGAAAACTGAGCAAAGGGGTGTCCCCATTACAGAGATCACCAACTCCACCATATTAAGTGGCCCCTATGTCAAGATCCCACTCTTTTACAAGATTTAAGGATGTGACTGGGAAAAACCTAAGCCAGTTATCCATCCACAGACAGCTGTTTCAGGTATTGCCCCTCATCAGTGTGGAGTAGGATTCTGGCTAACCGGGAGCAATGCCTTGGAGACTACTCAAACAAAATAATAGCTTATCTCAGGGAGACCAGCTACAGAAAACACCGCGGAGCCTCATCTAAGAGTCTCAACACAGCAATCCAAAGTGCAAAGCTCCCTGGGAAACAGTAATATGCAAAATAAATGTGGAGCCCCAGTATTGGGTCTACAACACGATGAAAGCCAGATATCCCTCAAAGGAAGAAAAACCGAGTAAAGGGGTGTCTCCATTACAGAGATCACCAAATCCACCATATTAAGTGGCCCCTATGTCAAGATCCCGCTCTTTTACAAGCTTTAAGGATGTGACGGGGAAGACCTAAGCCAGTTATCCATCCACAGACAGCTGTTTCAGGTCAGCTATTGTTTTGTTTGAGTAGTCTCCAAGGCATTGCACCTAGTTAGCCAGAATCCTACTCCACACTGATGAGGGGCAACACCCCTCATCGGTGTGGAAAGGGCTATCTTTAAAAGAGCGGGATCTTGACATAGGGGCCACTTAATATGGTGGTTTTGGTGATCTCTGTAATGGAGACACCCCTTTGCTCGGTTTTCCTTCCTTTGAGGGATATCTGGTTTTCATGTGTTGAAGACCCATAACTGGGGCTCCTCAGTTATTTTGCATATTACCATTTCCTAGGGAGCTTTGAACTTGGGATTGCTGTGTTGAGACTCTTAAATGAGGCTCCATGGTGTTTTCTGTAGCTGTTCTCCCTAAGATCAGCTATTGTCTTGTTTGAGTATACTGCAATACGTGAAGAGGCAACGTAAAAATAGGGACAAAAACTAGAGTAGTCGTACAGAAAAAATGGCTGAAAAGGCAATTGTAAAATGAAGTACAAAATACAAGTATGCAAACTAAAAAAACTAAAAAGTCAGAACCAGGAGATCAAAACAATACCAAATCGCCAGAAGCCAACAATGTAGCCGCAATACCAAATCCAGAAATCCAAGCCAAAGAAGTCTTCCGTAAAGGCAAGGGAACAGGAAGGGGAGCCAGAGGACTAGAAATTCACTGGCAAATGCAGGTTTCCGGCCTTTAAAACAGAAGAAAGGCTGACTCCAGCATGCCTGCCCACCGACTGGAGATGCTGGCTGCATGCCCTGACGCTCGGGAGCCTCAACATACCTCCTCATTGGCCCAGGGCTCCAACATCAGCACAGACTACCCAGTAGTCCGGGCAGCAGCGGCCGGGGAACCCTGACATATACAAAAGACAAACCAGAAGGGGGACACTGATTGCATTTATTTCCTAATTTAAAATAAGTGGCGGGCTTGTTCTTGTAGACTGGTTTATTGCTCGAAAGGGTTTCCACGTATGTGTGTCAAAGAGATACCACCTAATAGCTCCGACTCGCAAATCCTTCATGATTCTCCACTGAGAATTTCAATAGAAAAGTGTAGAGATCAAGAACATGAACCTATGGAGAAGTGGAAAACTGTAAGAGAACAGCCTTGTGCCCGAACATCATCTACTGGGCCTTGCTCTGAAGTCTTCCGCTAGATTGTGATCGGTTTTCTCACCACTGACTTACGTTAATAGTTGAATTTTGCTCTATACTTTGAAATTTGTATTAAACTTTTTCTATAGAAATGGATATGGTTATATTACTCACAGTAAAAAAATCTGTTTTATTCTTGCAGATAACTGTATCAGGAGCTCAGATGGACATTGGATTACTTTAGCTTTGGAGGCAACTGCTCATGATATTACCCAAGCAACATATGAAGCTATACCCTCAGCCCTTCACAGCCAAGATCTTTCATTTGATCCATTTCAGCAGGTCCAATCTTCTGATTCATCACAGACTGTAACTCAAAATAAAAGCGGTAGAAGTTTTGTTGAACAAAGAGCTGACACGAAGATTAAGTTGTTTTCGTGTTCAGAATGCGGAAAATCGTTTAACCACGAGTTAGAACTTCTTCAACATGAGAGAAGCCACACAGGCGAGAAGCCGTTTTCATGTTCGCAATGTGGGAAACGTTTTGCTTTCAAAAAAACTCTTGTTGCACATGAAAAGATGCACATTGAAGAGAAGCCACATCAGAGGAGTCACACAGGGAAGCCAATCTCATGTTCTGAATGTGGGAAAATTTTTATTAGAAAATCAAATCTTGTTAAACATCAGAGAATTCACACAGGAGAGAAGCCATTTTCATGTTCAGAATGTGGGAAATTATTTATCAATAAATCAAATCTTATTACACATCAGCGAATTCACACAGGGGAGAGGCCATATGTGTGTTCAGAATGTGGGAAATGCTTTACTCAGAAATCGGATCTTGTTAGACATTGGAGAATTCACACAGGAGAGAAGCCATATTTATGTAAAGTATGCGGAAAATCTTTTTCTCGGAAAACATATCTTTTTGATCACCAGAAAACCTTTCACAATGGAAAAGGACATTTATGAATGTGGGAAACATTTTACCCAAAAATCATATCTTTTTAATCTTCAAAGAACTCAAGCAGGGATGTAGTAATTTTCTTTTTTTTAACTAACATGTCATGCAACAGAAAGGGAAGGCAATTAAGAGCGATAAATGATAATTATGAAATGTATGCAATTAAGAGGCCCTTGACATGGAGGCAGACCACATCACTGCCGTGGGCCCTGTGGTGAAGTGAGCACACGTTCTGTTAGTTCCCAGCCTAAATCCCAGATAATTACCCGTAGCCACCACTAGAGGGCGCTTGGTGAAAAGAGATTTTTACAGTTTGCATTGAGCTCAATGGAAGTCGTATTTATTCCTATTCTGTTCAGAAGAGGCAAAGGAATTAGAGCTGTAGAGAGGAGATTTGGCAATGTCAGTTGTCTGCTGTAAATAGATTCGGAAATCAGAATGAGCACCATATTTATAAAGCACCTGCTCTAATTTTTACAACAAAGAATTTGCGGAAAGTACAATTTTTTTATTTTTTTATTTAAGATTTGTGTACCAATAAATAAAATGTAAATGTCAGAAAGCTCGCAGAAAGCCATAAGGTTTCCCATGGGGCCCAAACATTTTGTTGTATGCCCCTAATGTAAAAGAATTTAAAATACCTGGCAAACCATACAGTAGTTAAGCCTGTATAGGATTGAAGAACACCAAACTTGGCCAAATGCTCATCAGTTTTGACTGCACAAAAAGCGGACACAGCTCTAGTAAAAGCATAGTCAAATTTCAAGTCCATGTGGAAATGGATGTAGCACAGATAGGTCATCAATATTAGATCGGCAGGAGTCATACTCCCGGCACCCCTGCCGATCAGCTATTTGAAGAGAAAGCTGCGGCGAGCAGTGTAATTACAACTATGGTGTCCCCATTCACTTCAATGGGACTGCTCCGTCCTATTTGCTTGAACAGACAGAAGTTGTCCTATAGCGGTGAATAGGGACGCCATAGTTGTAATTACACTGCTCGCCGCTGCAGTTGCGACAGCGAGCAGGTAAACAGAGAAGGCAGTGCTTGTACAAGCACTGCTTTCTCTTCAAACAGTTGATCGACAGGGGTGCCAGTAGTCAGACCCCTGCCGATCTGATATTGATGACCTATCCTATTGATAATCGATAGGTCATCATTATAATATAGCAGACAACCTCTTGAATTTAGTTCAAATGGTTTAAAGTTTGTGCTACATCCACCTCTATCAGGAATTTCTGTGATTCCTTGTCCTGGCAGTGATACTTTACCAATTGTATCTATATTACCAATAAATCCGTATAACACACCTGTATATCTACCATGTGTATAGAATATTTTACATTAGTATATTTAATGTGTTCTTCCAGTATCCATAAATGAATAGTACACAGGAATATAAGAAATTTTTAAATATATCTTGTTAAAGAAAAAAAGCTTCTATCTGCTTTTAGATGGCTTTGCTCATTCCTACTTTTGACATTGACATCTACAAAGAGGAGGAGGCTGCTGGATGAGAGACCCACAAACTGTAGTTTTTTAGCTCTGCTACACTTAGCACTTTTGAATCTACTACTTCTAGTAGTGATAGGGCTCTATCACTGTTCAGAGTGAGGTAATAAATCACTTGCTAGCTGGCAGCAGCCTCCTCTTTCCTGAGATTTTTGTGTGTGAGGCTGGACATGGAGACGGGCTACAAGACATAAGAGGGCGAGTGAAGGGCAAGAGAAGTAAATTGCCCTCAGAAGCCCAATAGAAAGATTAAATCTTGAATACAATATATTATAAAGTTTATTATATTTACTTGTACTGTTCATTTCTGAAAACTTGTTTATTACTGGAGGTACACTATAATGGTCTTAAATCTTGTTACTAATCATTAAACATTTCCTTGTAAAACTCTATGCTTGTGTTTGAGATGATCATTCTTCATCCTTTAGATATAGCCACAAAACTAATGGAGGTGCAGTGGTGCTTATAGATACATATGTTCCAGAGAGAGAGATGATACACACAAGTAGGTGCGAAAGCCTTTGATGCTTCAGAAAGGCATTTCTGCAGGATGTTAAATTATGGATCGGCAGAAGCTGTTGGTGAAGTTTGAAATTTCTTGGACTGACCATAGATAGTGTATACTGTACATCTGAAAATCAGGTATGGCTACACCCACCATATTCTCAGGTCTTCAAAGTTTTTTTTTTTTGTAGGCAGCTTAGGCTACGTTCACTGTAGCGTTATGAAAGCAGACAGGCTGTTCCACCAGAGAACAGCCTGCCAGAGACCACCATATTCAGAACTGCCAGACTGTCAGGGACATTCCCATGGCTGGAACCAGGGAATCAGTGAGACTGGCATCACGTGGGTTAAATTAACAAGTTCCTTGTGGATCTTTTGTGTCTGTGTTTTGGTGAATACCACACCCCTTGCTTCAGGTGTTGCTTGTTGGTAATTTGCCTTCCTCTTAAGTAGCCACCCCTTACTCTTGGAAGTGCGTTTTATTTTCCCCCTGGACTTTGAGCTAGTTGGTTGTTGGAACTCTGCTGTGCTTCTGGAACTGCTGTTGTTCTACCTGAATAGTGTTGGAGCGAATATTCGAGCGAATTTTTTAGCGAATATCGGCACTTCGCTAATTCGCGAATATTTCGAATTTAGCGCTATAAATTCGCTATTTCGAATATTCGTTTTTTTTTTTTTTATTTTTTTAGTTATATTTTTTTCTTTCCTACTTCCCAAAAGTAGTTCTTACCTGTCCTGAGGATTCCTGGCTTCCTGGCTGCTCTAGTCAGTGCCCGTTGCCGCTTCTGCCGACTTCCGTGCTCATGTGGAGCGTCCCCATCCATGGGAGAATCTCCATATACTAAAATGTACTGTCGGATTTTAGGAATTACGTTGAAATCGCAATGCGATTAATTCAAGTTATATTAATCGCATTGCGATTACAACTTAGCACTGCTATCTTACATAGGCTAGAATTAACGAATATGGAGTATAGCTATGCACTAGCAGTGCTAAGTTGAAATACGCAATGCGAATACTTTAAGTTAAAATTAATCGCATTGCGATTTCAACTTAGCACTGCTGCTATATTCCATATTCGTTAACTTCGTTAATTCTAGCAAGCTGACCCATTATAAACCCAGCTCTAAGTTGAAATCGCAATGCGATTAATATAACTTGAATTAATCGCATTGCGATTTCAACGTAATTCCTCAAATCCGACAGTACATTTTAGTATATGGAGACGTTCCCATGGTGATGGGGACGCTCCATGAGCACAGAAGTTATGGTTGGCTTGGTAGAATTAGCGAATAGCGAATATGACGAATGTATTCGTCATATTCCTCAAAACGAAGATAACGAGTATTCTACATCTTCGTTTTAGCTACCTATTCGTCTCGTCATCGTCAACTTCGCTATTCGCTAATTCTAGCAATCAAATAGGAAGGTTGACTTACCAGACAGCTGTGTTAAATTCGCTATGCGATTTTTTTTTTTTTTTTAATACAATAATTATATTACTTGATAAAATTATTATAAGTATTCTATTTATTAAAAAAAAAAAAAAAACGCATAGCAATTTACACAGCTGTCTCTATAGTCAACCTTCCTATTTGATTGCTAGAATTAGCGAAGTTGACTGAATAGGTAGCTAAAACGAAGATGTAGAATACTTACGTTATCTTCGTTTTGAGAATAGACGAATACATTCGTCATATTCGTCATCCTCGCTAATTCTAGATATGAAACCAATAGGAAAGTAGCCTTAAGTACAAATCGCAATATGCGATTATTTAAATCGCATGTTAATCGCGATAACTAGAAAAAATGACGAATATTCGATTTCGACGAATATGAAACGAATATTCATTCGAATATTCGCGAATTTCGTCGAAATCGAATATGGCACCTGCCGCTCATCACTATACCTGAAGCTAAGTCTTGTCTTCTCTATTTGTATTTTGTTTGTTCTATTCCCCGTTGTTTGTATCTTGGCCAGAGAGAGAGACTCCTATTCATCCATCTGGGGAGGAATAGGTCGTCTCTGATCCTGACCCTATTTCAGGGCCCTATAGGGTGAGCTAGGGCTCAAGGTTTCCAGCATATGAACTTTCCTACCATCAAGGTCTGTTCATATTGATGGGTAGTCAGGGCTCGAATTAGGGTTGTGCTAGGGTGTGACCTGTTCCTTCCCTGGTTTCCTGGCCTAGTTACTTTTCCCCTTCCCTCCTGTTTTCAGTCTGGTGTTTTCCTCCCACACTGATCTTGACATTATAAACCGCCGAATAACCGTCATTTTGTTGTCCGTATCAGTTCAGCCATGGATGTTATCGCTGTACTGACCAGACAGCTACAGGGGCTGTCTCTGGAGGTGGATGACCTCCGCCCGACCGTCTCACAGATGCAGAGACCACTGTTGGATGGTCCTAGTAGTCATTACCTGACCTGTCCTGAACCTAAAGTTACTCTCCCAGAGAGAATCTCGGGAGGAGTAATAATTTCATTCGGTTCAGTGAAGGATGCAAATTGTACTTTAGCTGCGTCCACACTCATCTGCGGACGAGAGCCTGAGAGTGGGTGTGATAATTTCATTGCTTAAAGGGGACGACCAGTCTTGGGCTTTTCTCTGCCGACTGGATCAGTCTCTCCGATCAGTAGATGCATTTTTGGAGCTTTAGGTTTCATCTATGATGACCCGGACCAGAACCTCCCTGGCCAAGACTAAATTACGCGGTCTGCGTCAGGGAGAGCATTCGCGGAGATCTATTGTTCGAATTTAAGAGGTGGGCTACGGATACTGAGTGGAACGATCCAGCTCTCCGTAGCCAGTTTTGTCAGGGATTATCTGAGAGGCTGAAGGATGTTTGGCCTTTCATGAGAATCCTGAGTCTTTGGAAGCCGCTATGTCTTTGGCTGTACGTATTGATAGACACCTGTGAGAGACATCTAAGGGCCAGCTCTCTCAGGACGTTCTATTACGTAACGTAACACATCCACTTGACTCTTTGGGTGAAGATACTCCTGAGCTTATACCTGGGGAGGAACCCATGCAATTGGGGAGCAACTCCTGGATCTGTTTGCAAAGTAGAAGTCGCAAGCAGCGAGTATGTTTTTCTGTGGTCAAGGGGACATTTTATCAAAATATGTTCAAGCATTCAGCGGCAAAAGAGAAACAAAAGAGAAGTCTAAATCCCATCTGATTATCGGAGGTGTGAATGGGGAGTCAGAGAATGTGCTTTGTCCTTTACTGGTAGTACCCGATTTCTCCTGACTGCCGAGGTGGTGCTAGAGTAAAAAACTGTGGGAATTGAAGTATTTATCGACAGCGGGGCCGGGGTGAATCTGATTGATGCTCAGTTTATCCACATGCACGGGTTATCACCAAGTACATTAAAAAAAGACATTCCTGTATTTGCTATTGATTCTGCCCCTCCTACTCAGAGGTGCTTGTCGCAGGTTTTTCATCATATCAGATTAAGAGTAAGTGACTTTAATCAAGAAGTTATCTCGTGTTTTGTCTTGGAAGGTCTTCCTGCAGCCATGGTTCTGGGTTTACTGTGGCTTACAATCCAACTATCGATTGGCAAGCTAGGCAGATTCTGGATTGGGGGGACTATTGCATTGATAATTGTCTCAATACATCCTTTTCTGTGGTTACTACTAAGGCTGTACCCTCTTTTATATCTGATTTTGCCGATGTGTTTTCTGAGAGTGGATGTCAGGATTTACCTCCCCATCGGGAATATGATTGCTCTGTCAATCTTATTCCCGGGGCTAAATTGCCTAAATCTAGGTTGTATAATCTTTCTGAATCTGAAAAGCAAGCCATGAGAGAATATATTGCTGAGAGTTTGAAGAAAGGGCACATAAGACCTTCCAAGTCTGGCCATGTCTGGATTTTCAGTAAACTCAATCGGATTACTATCCGTGATCCTTACCCTCTTCCTTTGATTCCTGATTTGTTTAACCAGATTATTGGTGCCAAGGTGTTCTCAAAGTTGGATTTAAGGGGCAGATAATCTGGTTAGGATCATGGAAGGGGATGAATGGAAGACGGCTTTCAATACTACTGAGGGGGCACTTTGAGAGCCTGGTCATGCCCTTCGGGTTGACTAATGCCCGGCGATCTTCCAACATTTTGTGAATGGCATCTTTCATCACCTGGTGGGAAGGTTTGTAGTTGTGTGTATATAGATGACATTCTTATTTATTCTCCAGACATGGAAACACATCAGAATTATGTTAGACAGGTGTTACAGATCCTAAGGTATAATAAATTGTTAGCAAAATTAGACAAGTGTGTTTTTCAGTACACGAGGTGCAGTTTTTAGGCTACCTGCTGTCATCTTCGGGTTTTCGAATGGATCCTGAGAAAGTCTGTGCTTTATTGGACTGGGATCAACCCGAAAATCTAAAGGCTCTTATGCGGTTTTTAGGGTTCACCAACTATTACCGAAAATTTATTAAGAATTGTGGTATGGTCTGGAGGCAGGTGAGAGAGAGAGGGAGAAGGCCAGCCTATGTTTCTCCATGACCTATCTGGCTGGAGTGTGCCCGGAGCCAGAAGCGGGGGTAAGGCCTGGATATGTGGGCAAAAATGGACTTTCACGACCAGTTAGGTGCAAGGAACTTAACAGTGCAAAGCCTGGTAATTCACAAAGCTAAAGAACACCCTAGAATCTGACATGAGGTTTGGTGATGCACCTAGATTAACTTGACGACCTCCCCGCCCCGTCCAATGGATGATATGCGCTGGCACGTGGTGCAGGGAGGCTGAAGAGGCCGCTCCCGTGCGGGAGGAATGACTGGTGGTGGTATCGGGATTGTGCCCTAACCCCACCACTAATGAGCGGATTTAGGAAATGAACTGAAAGGAGACGAAGGCCTGTCCTGCAGTGGTGGCGACAGGTCGTCTGAACCATGCGCTGAAGCACCTTGGAGAGATCCCTGAGCATCTGAAGTGGGCACCCGCTATTTAATGACGAAAGGACTTGGCTTCCACGGGGGAACCCACCTGACAGGTCTTGAAGATGGAACGAGCAGGGAAGTGTGAATGCTGTGTCAAGCTGGAAGCTGCTTGAGAAGGATGGAGCGTGATTGTGTGCTACGAGTGAATTCCCGGGCCTCACGGAACCCAAGAGATCCTAAATACCCAGCAGCCTTAGATAAAGCTAGTTGGGCACCAAAAAGGACCACTATCCAGGGCTAGGGACAGCTCCTGAAACAGTTTGCCCGACATGGGCTGCCTACGCACTATTGGGCCTGCACTGTTTTACCGGACGTATCAAATGGTAGCTTGATGGCTTGATGGACAAATTGACTGGGAAGACGAGTCCTCAAGCACCCAGTGATGTTTGATTCCGGCCAAATATAACTTGACCGTATTATAAGAAAGGCGCAGCTGAGTATGGCCATGAGCAATGAATGCCATTGAGAAGTACCATTGTCCAGGTCACCCGCAGGTGGGTTAGCGTGAGGCGCTGAAACACCTCGCACCCCGTCATAAAGCTCCCTGGCGGTGTCCCCGCTAGGGACCCTTGCACTAACTACTTTGCAGATTCCACCAGCTGCACTAGTCCCTGAACGAGACGAGAGGTAAGAGACTGGAAAAGTGTGAGGAAGAAGTAATATTTAAGTCCTACCTGGACAGACTGTTAACCCTGTCCAACTTTCTCTGACAGAACTGGGGACCTGGAAATGAAAAAGGCATAATACCCTAAACAGTGGTGCGACTGATCGGCGCAACTGTTCCTTGGGTAACCAGGAAACACGAAACGAACAGGAATGATGGAGTGAAATGATCAGTGGGAACCTATAAAACCAAGCGTTTAGACCAGCGTGTGAAAACAACAGACAGCCAATATTGAACTGAAAGCACCGAGACCTGGAAACACGAATTAACGGGATGGAGCCTGAGTGAATCAGGCGGACAAACAGATGTGTATAGGAGCGTGCCGGGAAGTGGAAGGAAAGGCGAATAAACTTGTGCGACCTGAGGACGAGCCTGAAACACAAAGACCAGTGATAACCGGGTGAAGACAACGGAATATTCTGGGATTGGGATGATACCAAGTGGGCTGGCAGGCGCGTGCCCTGAATGATGCGGGATACGATGCAAGACTGGTGACGAAGAGGTGGCCTGAGTGATCCAGGCCACTATTCATGAATGAGACATGACCTGAGTGTTTCAGGAACAAGCGTCACACTATATGAAGAATGACCCGAGTGGGACGGGCAATTATACATGGATGATGGGTGACCTGAGCGATTCAGGAACCAATATTGCCCTGTGAAGAATGACCTGAGCGATTCGAACAATTATACATGGCCTGAGCGATTCAGGAACCGATGTTACACCGCATGGAGGATAACCTGAGCGATTCCGGCAATTGTGGCATGGCCTGAGGGCTTCAGGAACCCCAAGAACACTGGGCGAACGAATAGAAGAGTATAAGCTAGGAAAGTGAGAACGAGAAGAACGAGGAGATGAACGAACCCTGAAAAACGTTATAAAATATGCATGACGAGCCCTGAGTGGTGCTGGTGATAAGACATGACCATACCCTGAGGATTCAGGTAGAGTACAGGCGCTGAATGATGGATGGCCTGAGGGAAGTAGGACTGAATAGGAGATGACCCAATACCAGGAGGATTTGAGGGACCGAAGAGGGGATCGTGATGAACAATAATATACAAGACCGGACCAGAATTGACTAGAAAATCATGGGCCCATGCAGGATTGAAACAAGTGCACTATGTAAAACTGGACTTTTTATTTATTTATTTTTTTCACTGACGGGACTGGAATTGCAAGCTGGGAAAGCATGGAACGAACAGAAAAGATGAGACGATGATATGGACTTGCGCGTGAGTCAACTGGGCCGATACCCGCAAGCCGGGAAATAGTGAAGACAGGATGAAGCTTGAGCCAATCAGGTGGACAGAGGGAAGCAGCCGATGTGCCAGGGAAGAAAGACCGAATCTTGCGGAAGTCGAGCTGCTGGGAACGTGCCTGCGTGAGGAGAGCGTGGACGAGAACCAGCAGAACCCAGGAGAAGTAGAATGAGACTGAGTGATACGGGAGAAGACCAACCAAAGGCGGGTGCCTGATTGACACCAGGACAATGCAGGACCAACGGGAAGGAGACCTGATTCTGGAGGAAATGCAAGATTGACACGTGACCAGAGCGATTTGGGGTGTCCCGTACATGGATGAATGAAACCTGAGTGATTCAGGCTAACATGCATGACAAAAGAAGACCTGTCCAGCGAGATACTGGCATGACCGAACATGCGCGGAAGGAGACCTGAGTGAATCAGGCCACTACGCATGGAAGGAACAGGACCTGAGGGATTTCAAGCAAGAGTGCAGCAATGAGAGACAACCTGAGCGACTCAGGCCATTACACAAACAGAAACATCAACAGAGCGATTCAGGCAAGTATACATAAACGATACGTGAACCTGAGTGATTCAGCCAGCTATACATGGTAGATACATGGGCCTGAGTGATTCAGGCAATACCTGAGCGATTCAGACAGTTATACATGAATAATACATGAACCTGAGCGATTTAGGCAGTTATAGATGAATATGAACCTAAGCGATTCAGGCTGTTATGCATGGATAATGCATGAACCCGAGCGATTCAGGCAACCACACATAAAAGATACATGATCCTGAGCGATTCAGGCAGTTATACATGGATAATACATGAACCTGAGCGTTTCAGGCAACTATACATGAAAGATACATGATCCTGAGCGATTCAGGCAGTTATACATGAATAATATATGAACCTGAGCGATTCAGGCAGTTATAGATGAATAATGCATGAACCTGAGCGATTCAGGCGGTTATGCATGGATAATACATGAACCCGAGCGATTCAGGCAACCATACATGAAAGATACATGATCCTGAGCGATTCAGGCGGTTATAACATGAATAATATATGAACCTGAGCGATTCAGGCAGTTATGTATTAAGGCTGACTAGTCAGCCTGCATTTGTGGGAGGGGCGGAGGCTCTTCTTAAACAAGCCACTGCCTCACTCCTGGGCGTGTGTTCTTCAGGTGCACAGGTGCTGCTGGGTGTCATTAGTGAACTAGCTTCTCTGGTGGCAGGATCTCTTTCTTTGCAGCATGGAGCCAGAACGGAGGTTTTGTTTTGTCTTTTTTTTCTTTGCTCTCTGCTATCGTAGCAATGCACGCGGGGTAATACGCAAGTAAGTTGGGCCGTGGCCATCCCTCCTGGCCGGTCGGAACCCGACTTTTCTAGCGAACGGGAGGCTTCGCCTCAGAATCTTCTGCCTCAGGTTTGTTTTGTTGGGGCTAAAAATTCTATTTCTTTTTCAACTTCGTTTGTTTGATAATAAGAATTAGTTCCAATATATCTTGCAAATTTACGTCGCTTGTTTGTCGCATGGAAAATTACTTCAGCTTATACGCAGTTAGGGAACAGTCACCGGGCTGCATGTGACGTCATGATTGAACATCAGACTCAGCTGTTGTTTGACCTATTGCTGTAGCTGTTCCTTGCCATGTGACTCCCTCTCCCAGCCACCACCATCTTTAGACTTCATGTTTTTTCCCTGCTTTATGTACTAAAACCCTGATGCACTTTATGCTCTGCTCTTATTCTGAGGGGCATTTCCACGCTCGGCTCTACTTCTGTCTTATACCTGCTTGCACCTCGCTTTATACGCCTCACACCCTCAGATGTATCCGCACGTCTTTTATTGTCCATCACTTTTTACGCTGCTCGCTCCAGACGGCCTTTACATTTTGCTTTACACATGTTTTACTCTCTGCTCACTGGAGCTGTGTCCACATGTCTGCTATTTTCATCATGCTTCATACTTCAATCACATTCGAGTTGCATTCACCCGTTGGCTGTTCACACTTGGCTGTTGCATCATGTTGTTGTGTGTGGTTAGAGCTGCGTTTATGCGTCGGCTAGTATACCATGTTTGCTCTGCTCACAGTCAGAGCTGCGTTCACATGTCTGCTGTTACAACAGGTCATACGAGGCTTGTTTTCAGAGGTGCATTCACGTTCGCTGTCACATCATGTTCATGCTCCACTCACATTTAGAGCTGCTGTTATACCTATTTTCGTTCTCGGCTCACTCACAAAGGAGCCTTCACACTTACGCAGTCAAATTCATGACCAGGGCTGCGTCCATACATCTATTGGCATATCATGTTTGCTCTACTCACACCCAGAGCTGCGTTCACACGTCCATTGTTACTACAGGTTCTTTCTAGGCCCATTTCAAGAGCTGCGTTCATGTCATTTTCACAGCATGTGTCACGCTCCCTTCACAACCAGAGCTGCCGTTATACCAATTGTTTGCTCTGCCTATACCCAGAGTTGTGTTAACACTTCTACTGCTACAACAGGTTTTATACCCCACTCGCCAGAGCTGCTTTCCATGTCGGCTGTCACTTGAGTTAATATTTAATTCACATCCAAAGCTGCGTCCGCATGTCTACTTTTACATCCTGTCCTCTACTCCATTCACTACTAAAGCTGTGTTCATGTGTCCGCAGATGCATCACGTTAATAGTCCACTCACGTTCAGTTTGCATTCTTATGTCTGCTTTATACCATGTTTTTCATGCTCTAGCCATACTTAGAGCAGCGCTCATACATTGTTACTCACATCCTGAGCGGCATTCACCCATCTGCTGTTACACCATGTGTTACATTCGGCTCCCACTCAAAGCTGCATTCTCCTGTTACTTGCTACACTCAGTAGTCTCAACGGGGCACTCCGCACCCACTGCTTAGTACTCTCCCGGTAAACATGGCTGCTTTCTTTTCAGGCGTACGTTTTTCCTCGGTAGTGTGAAAAAAAAAAATCCTGATTCGTGTTCACTCAGATTGGTCTCCTTTACTCCTGGTTTGCATTCACTCAGATTGGTCTCCTACCTAGTTCAACAAAACAGCTTCTCAGCGGAGGCCAGTGGGCCTGCCATGTTTTACAAGTTGTTCTTTTGTTTGTTGGGAAGGTACTGTACCTTCCCTATGGCTTCGGGGGTCCACCGACTGCTTCGGCCCCATGGCTTCGGGGATCCGATGACTGCTTCGGCCCCATGGCTTCGGGGGTCCGACGACTGCTACGGCCCCATGGCTTCGGGGGTCAGACGACTGCTTCGGCCCCATGGCTTCGGGGGTCCGACGACTGCTACGGCCCCATGGCTTCGGGGGTCCGGCGACTGCTACGGCTCTATGGCCTGGGGTCCGACGACTGCTTCGGCCCTATGGCTCGGGGTCCAACGACTGCTACGGCCCCATGGCTTCGGGGTCCGTCGACTGCTTCGGCCCCAGGGCTCGGGGTCCGGCGACTGCTTCGGCCTCATGGCTCGGGGTCCGACGACTGCTTCGGCCCCATGGCTTCGGGGTCCGGCGGCTGCTATCGCCCTATGGCTTCGGGGTCCGACGGCTGCTTCGGGCCCTATGGCTCGGGGTCCGACGCCTGATTCGGCCCTATGGCTCGGGGTCCGACGACTGCTTCGGCCCTATGGCTTCGGGGTCCGGCGACTGCTTCGGCCCCATGGCTTCGGGGTCCGACGACTGCTACGGCCCCATGGCTTCGGGGTCAGACGACTGCTTCGGCCCCCATGGCTTCGGGGTCCGGCGGCTGCTACGGCCCTATGGCTCGGGGTCCGACGACTGCTTCGGCCCCATGGCTCGGGGTCCGACGACTGCTTCGGCCCCATGGCTCGGGGGTCCGACGACTGCTACGGCCCCATGGCTTCGGGGTCCGGCGGCTGCTCGGCCCCATGGCTTCGGGGTCCGTCGACTGCTTCGGCCCCAGGGCTTCGGGAGTCCGTCGACTGCTTCGGCCCCAGGGCTTCGGGGTCCGTCGACTGCTTCGGCCCCCATGGCTTCGGGGTCCGGCGACTGTTTCGCCCCATGGCTTCGGGGTCCGACGACTGCTTCGGCCCCATGGCTGCGGGGTCCGATTACCTGTTTTCAGTCCTGCCTGGTTGGTTGTCCATCCATGGTTCCAGGCTGATTGGGCCCAAATGTCTCACATTCATATCTGCTTCCCTGATCACCTGCATACGGCCCATGTTTTAAACTAAAGTCTGTCACCTGCGGGGTTCAGTCAGGTTCACTTGTTACTCAACTAAGTTTCCTGCTCCTTACGTTCTTTAGGTGTTACACCTTATTAATGTCCAGTGTCTGCCATGCTCCAGGATCACACTTCAATTACTGGAGCTCAAATCTTTAGGGTCACCTGCCATGTTGGTCAGGACATTTTTCAACGATATTCACCTGCCACGGTATTTGGGCCACGTAGGTTAATGGTAGACTCAGGTCGGTTTTCCCGTTTCAGGATTAAACCATTCTCGGGTTCACAGAAGAATGCAGGGGCCATGGCAAGCAGATAGATTATGTCTGGGGAACTATTCAAAGATTCCCTTCCTACTTTCATGGTTTCTTTTGCCCCTCACTTCTTGCATAGTCTAGGCAGGCAGGTTTCTCTTTCGGTTCCACAAACTCCGGAGGCCAGGGCAATTGTCAGTACTAGAACCACAGGTCACCAGGTTCAGTTAATATTTCATGCTCCATTCCACAGCATATTCCCAGTCCTTCATTCCGCTTCGGGGCACTATCTGTAACATCGAGCATCATGTCTCAGGTTTCGTCATTTGCAAGCTGTGATGTACGTCTCCTTATGGTTTTGCCGCATACTTCCTGAATGTGCGGTCAAGATTGCCGATGCCTTACAGTTGGTCACGGATTTGTTTGCACTTTCATTGTGTTTCTTTATAACCTACTTGGCTTGGCTTTTGCCCCCTTTTAGGCCTACCCACGGCTATGGCTAAGGGCACAATTCAAGCCATTAAGTTAGGTTTAGCTAGCACACGGCTAGCCGGGTTAGGTTGTTCTTGATGTTTATCTCCCTAGGGTTCATCAAGCATCGTTGGCCGTAGCCATGACCACAAGTATTAAGGCTGACTAGTCAGCCTGTATTTGTGGGAGGGGCGGAGGCTCTTCTTAAACAAGCCACTGCCTCACTCCTGGGCGTGTGTTCTTCAGGTGCCCCACCCTCCCTCCCTTCTCTTTTCATTTCCACAGGGTATGCCCCCTTTTAGGCCTACCCACGGCTATGGCTAAGGACACAATTCAAGCCATTAAGTTAGGTTTAGCTAGCACACGGCTAGCCGGGTTAGGTTGTTCTTGATGTTTATCTCCCTAGGGTTCATCAAGCATCGTTGGCCGTAGCCATGACCACAAGTGTGAATTATACATGAACCTGAGCGATTCAGGCAGGTTTACATGAATAATATATGAACCTGAGTGATTCAGGCAGTCATAGATGAATAATACATGAACCTGAGCGATTCAGGTGGTTATGCATGGTTAATACATGAACCCGAGCGATTCAGGCAACCATACATGAAAGATACATGAACCTGAGCAATTCAGGAAAGTGCACATGAACCTGAGCAATTCAGGCAGTTACACATGAATGACACATGAACCCGAGCGATTCAGGCAGCTATACATGAATGGAACATGAACCTGAGCGATTCAGGCAACCACCTGCCGCTGCATAAACCTGAGCGTTTCGGGCGACAACATACCTGTCAAGTGAACCTGAGATATTCAGGTGAACACCATAAAAACCTAAGCGTTTCAGGTAACAACGTACCATCACAGTAACCTGAGCGATTCAGGCAAGACGGCATATCGTTACATGGACCTGAGTGAATCAGATAAATACCATACCGCTAAAGGTACTTGAGCGAACCCGGCAACACAAGGCTGTTACACTGACCTGGGAGATCCAGGCTAGCCCTGGCCGATTAGGGGAGCCCTATTGTCCCATGGGCCTGAGCGAATCAGGTGGACGTGAAGCCGGTACCTGACCCTATGCGATTCAGGCAAAGCCAGCCCTGTTACAAGAACCTGAGTGGTTCAGGTGTGCGCTGTACCGTTACCTGGCCTAGGGCGACTCAGATGAATACTACCGTAGCATAACCTTGCAACCGTTACATAAAACTGAGCGATTCAGGCCGACAATAAACCAATGTATGAGCCGCACACGGTTTCTATTACTCGTGGAGTACTTGGAACTATACATATAATAGTGGATGGAAATTATTATTATTATTATTATTTTTTTTTTTGACAGGTAGGTATATTGCCGGGGCCGGCGGTGAATGGTGAATGGTTTATGCATCAACAATCTGCCCCAGGAACTGAAGATGTAAAGGAACATGGATGGCTGCACATAAACATGCACCAAATCACCGACGACCGTGCGAACTCATACCAAGGGATCCGATATTGGGGGTGCAAGCTACATTTATTCTGGCCCGTGAAGAACGGTTCTTGAACACATTTCCTATATTTTTTACAAAACCCAGAGCTGCTGGATATGGCCTAACTCGGCACCTGCGCAATAATTGCTATCCGCCCGACTTTAGTTAAAACGGGGGCCCGATCGATTGTGGCAGGCAACGAGGCCAGACCACCCGATGTGGTGGTCGCAAACGCAGCAGGGGAGGACCCGCCAAAACACAAGTTAAAAGAACCTGCCGGGCCCTTGCATCCTCCGACCTGTACACTCACCAGGGGATCTCCAATGCCTCCTCCGAAACCCTTGCCAAGTGCGCACATATTCCCGCGTGGAGCGCGGCCGGCGTGGAGTCGCAGAGTAGCGCCAGGAGTGGTCTGCGCCTGCAGGTAGGGTGCTAACCCGGAACGTCATGCTGCAATGTCCGCCGCCCGGCCGGTCACCGGCGCCGTGGAGCGGAAGAATGCTGGCGGAATCACGCCGAGGACTCTCGCCCCAGACGCCAGCTAGGAGGGTGGGGGTGCCGACGCCTCAGCATGTTAAGCCTGAGATAGCAGAGCTGAGCGTGCGGACGAGCCTGGGCAACTTGTAGCACTTGCCCGGCGTTCCCAGCTCCGCCATCCCAGACAACTCCGGGAGTCCCTACCCACAACCCAGAGAAGCGCCCCCTTACCGTGCGGGACCCGGCGGCCCCCTCCCCGGTGCAGCTGCCGATTTCTGGTCCAGCGTCAGCTGACTGAGAGCGAGCCGCACCTGTGGCGCCGCAGCCGTGCGACCCGCTGTCAGCTGCAGAACTAACCACAAGAGGCGGCCTGGGGGCCGGAGTGGAGAACCGCCATTGCCCCCGACCTGCACCGGCAGGGCGGTAGCCGGAAGTGATGTCACACTTGGCCGGAAGATCTGAAAGCACGTGATGACCGTTCCCCTAGAGAGAACACCCGGGGTTAAATAGCAGCAGCCCCTCCCACAAATCCAGGCTGTGACCAGCCTTAATACTTATTCGACAAAAGTAAAACCCTTAATGGACATGACTAAGAAAGGGACAGATGTCTCGGTATGATCTGATTCATCGTTGCAAGCCTTTTCTGCGATTTAAGGGATGCTTCTCTTCTGCTCCCATATTGGTGCAGCCAGATGTGTCATAACTGTTTATTGTGGAAGTGGATGCATCCAAGGTGGGGGTAGGAGCAGTTTTGTCACAGGGCCCATCACTTGGTAAATTGCGACCATGTGCATTTTTCTCGAAAAAACTATCCCATGCTGAGAAAAATTATGATGTGGGTAACAGAGTTGCTGGCAATTAAATAGGCTTTTGAGGAATGGTGTCGTTGGTTGGAAGGGGCGATTCATTCGAAATCTGGCTTATCTGGAGTCGGCAAAACGACTGAACCCAAGACAATTTTTTTCTGTGATTTGTCTTGAAGGAGTGGCACCTTTATGTGTGAATATGCTCCTATACTGGGAGTGATATTCAAGTGCACTTTTGCCCCACCTATCTAATAGGTGACCTTGATTAAGGTGGTACATATAGGTGTGTGTGTGTCTCTCCTCCCCTGGAGAGGTGGGCTTAGATGTATTTTGGTCAAAATGTATTGAACAAGTGTGAGGGCTTAGTCCATATGTTATGCTTGCATCTATTGTTATAGTGCATTATTTTCTGTGATTTTGAACCCAAGACAAGCCAGATGGGCCCTGTTTTTCACTAGATTCAATTTCACCGTCACCTATCGTCCTGGGATTAAGAACGTCAAGACGGAAGCCTTGTCACGTAGTTTCCCTGGAGGTGGTGATTTTGAAACCCGAGTCCCATACGGTCTAAAGGGGTCATGATATCCGTCCTCTACCCTGAGCTTGAGGTGAAGGTGTTCGAGGCTTAGGGAGACGCACCGGACTAGTGTCCCTCTGGGAAACTGTTTTTACCACCGGAATTGCGTCAGTGTGTGAAGGACTATGTGTCAGCATGTATTACATGTGCATGTGCCAAGGTGACACATACTCGACCTTCTGGATCTATACTTCCGTTATCCATTCCGTCCAGATCATGGACTCATGTATCCATGGACTTTATCACTGATCTACCTAACTCTTCAGGAAAGACAGTTATTCTGGTGGTAGTTGATCGCTTTAGTAAAATGGTACATGTTATTGCAAAACCAGGTCTACCTAATGCTAAAACCCTTACACAGGTATTTGTTGACAACATTGTAAAACTCCATGGGATTCCCTCTGACGTGGTCTCGGATTGCGGCACTCAGTTTGTTTCCAGGTTCTGGTAGGCGTTCTGTACGAGTCTGGGAATTCAACTGTCCTTTTCTTCGGCTTTTCATCCTCAGTCGAACGGACATACGGAGCGCACTAATCAGAGTCTGGAGACTTACTTAAGATGTTTTGTATCTGAGAACCAGGAGGAGTGGTCTTCCTTTTTGTCTTTGGCAGAGTTTTCCATAAACAATCGTGGTCAGGAGTTTTTTGGGGCCTATGAATTTTATCCGCAGTTTGGCACATTTTCTGGTTCTAATACTTCTGGTATCCCTGAGGAAGAATGTTTTTCGTCATTATTGTCATCAATATGGCGAAAAATTCAAAATCACTTGAAAAATATGGGCAACAAATATAAACGTGTGGCTGACAAGAAACGTATGAGTGGCCCAGACCTGAGTGTGGGTGATTCTGTGCGGCTGTCCACAAGAAACATTAAATTGAAGATACCTTCCTGGAAGTTGGGTCCAAGGTTTATCGGCCCATATAAGATCACGGCCATTATTAATCCTGTAGCTTTTCATCTTGAGCATCCTCAGGCCCTGAAAATTCATAATGTGCTTCATAGGTCTTTGTTGAAAAAATTTGTGGAACCTTTACAGCCATCTTCCTTGCCACCCGCTCCGGTCATGGTGGACGGTAATTTAGAATTTGAGATCGCGAAAATAGTTGATTCTCGAGTTCTCCGTGGATCCCTTCAATATCTGTCCACTGGAGAGGTTATGGCGAGGATGCAGGTGCCGGCATTCGACGTTAATGCCAATCGTTTAGTGAATGCCTTTAATAGATCTCACCTGGATAAGGTCGGTCCTGGGTGCCCCGAGCTCACCCATAGAAGGGGGCTACTGTCACGGTCATTCCTGTGGCTGGTACCAGGAAATCAGTGAGACTGGCATCATGTGGGTTAAATTGACAAGTTCCTTGTGGATCTTTTTGTGTCTGTGTTTTGGTGAACACCACACCCCTTGCTTCAGGTGTTGCTTGTTGGTAATTTGCCTTCCCTTAACTAGCCATCTCTCACTCTTGGGGGTGCGGTTTATAGATTTTCCCCTGGACTTCTAGCTAGTTGGTTGTTGGAACTCTGTTGTGCTTCTGGAGCTGCCGTTGTTCTACCTGAAGCTAAGTCTTGTCTAATGCTTGGGGATTCTCCCTTCATGTTCATAGCACTGACTCCATATATGGACACATATATAAGCCGGAATTTCCTGTACAGGCATGGCGCTTCTCTTCAATTACACAGGCAAGTGCAGTGAATAAATTATCTTCTGCCGGCACTGGTGTCACCCCATCAGTGGTGTCACCCGATGCGGGCCGCAACGCCACTGCAGAGTATATAGCGCTTTGTTCCAAAGCTCCTAACAGCCTTCCTGGAAACAATCCTCTTCCTCGGGACAGGGTCTGGGACTGCGATCAGCCTCACTCAGCTGCAGCTCTGGCCACTGTAGGAAAACCGGACACTTGGATGCCAGCGGATTAGATTCGCACACCGTCCTGTTCTGTCTGGCTCCTTCCAAGATTTTTGCCAATCTGCTTCCCGTTTCTCTTTAGCTTGTTAACCCCACCTCTTATACATATTGAAGTCTTAGCAGTCTGTTAGCGGTGTGTGAGAAACAGCAACATTTTGTGGCCAAACAGCAAAATAACAGTCCTGTTAATTTAGTCCACATATAAACAGTGTTCAGACAAGGAGGGCTGTTTCCCCATCTCACAGACTCGCGTCTGTGTGGTTTAAATACACTTTTGTGGAATTGTGCCATCCTGTTTTCTCTTTGTATGAATTTAAGAGACTGCTCATCTTATTTAAGGACAATCTGCACTTAGAATCTGAGACTATATTAGGAGATTGTTTTCATTTGTAAGGTTGGTTTCCTGAAACAATCAATTTTTCTACAATTTATCTACAGGAGTATTGTACGGGATTGTGTACTTGCAATCGGACTCTGGGGGTCAAAAGTCCAAATAACGCTTTATTGGCTCTTCAGCACAGCGCAATTCGTGGCATCCAAGTTAACAGTCACTTGGCTGAAGCTGCAGCACATACACAACAAAACATCAAAATAAACACCAGCCCTTCGGGGCTCTACCTAGACGGGTTGTCTCTAACTCGCCACTACAGCACAGTTCACACAGGAGGAGTCATCTAGCTTCCCAGGCTTTCTGACACCACTGACTGACAATCTGAAACCTGATTTTATTCCCCAGTAATAATACCCAGGGCCAGCGCTATCATAAGGCAGACCAAGCGTCTGCCTTAGGGCGCACCAAGCGCAGAGAAGGAGTGGGCGCCAAAAATTAACTGCTTTTTTTTTTTTTTATTAAATCACTTACTGTGTCTTACTCTCGAGCGGCTGCAGCGCCGCTAGGCGCCCGCCCCGCCCCCAGCCTGCGTTTGTGCAGTGCGTGCGGCCCTGAGCGACTCACAGAGCAGCGCACGGACGCTCACATGGTCAGGGGAGGCGTGACTGGCCAGTGGTGCTGCGGCGGCCGGCAGCAGCAGAGAATCTGAAGTGGAGGCGGAGCTGTAAGTTGTTGTAACTTGCTGTTTAATGGCCGACGACTGACTGCGAGGTGGTGATCAGCCCAGAGCGGGCGCATAATGTTTATTACACTGCTGCTGCATGCATGCATTAAGGATGAGTGGAGACTGTACCACTGAGGGGAGAAATGATGGGGACAAGACAATGTGGCGTCTGTGCCATGGAGGGCAAGAAACAAATGTACCATGGGGCGGGTGACATGATGAGGATTATGAGGGACAATGTTGGAGTCTGTGCCATGGAGGGGAAATGTGACATGGAGGGGGAGAAATGTGACATGGAAGGGGAGAAATGTGACATGGAAGGGGAGAAATGTAACATGGAGAGGGAGAAATGTGACATGGAGGGGGAGAAATGTGACATGGAGGGGAGAAATGTGACATGGAGGGGGAGAAATGTGACATGGAGGGGAGAAATGTGACATGGAGGGGGAGAAATGTGACCTAGAGGGTGGGAGAAATGTGACATGGAGGTGGGGAGAGATGTGACATTGAGGGTGGGAGAAATGTGACATGGAGGAAATGTGACATGGAGGGGAGAAATGTGACATGGAGGGGGAGAAATGTGACATGGAGGGGGAGAAATGTGACATGGAGGGGGAAATGTGACATGGAGGGGGAGAAATGTGACATGGAGGGGGGAGAAATGTGACATGGAGGGGGGAGAAATGTGACATGGGGGGGGCGGAGAAATGTGACATGGGGAGGCGGAGAAATGTGACATAGAGGGAGGAGAAATGTGACATGGAGGGGGGCGAAATGTGACATGGAGGGAGGGGAGAAATGTGACATGGAGGGGGGCGAAATGTGACATCGAGGGGGAGAGAGAAATGTGACACAATAGGGGGTCATTGATCCTGATGGATTGATGTGACATGGAGGGGGTGATGTAAAAAGGAGGGGGTGATGTGACATTGAGAGTGGGGGGGGGGGGCGCCAAAATGTAGCTTTGCTTGTGTTTGCAAAAATCCTTGCACCGGCCCTGATGATACCAGCAGTAACAGCTGAGATCACCTCAGGCTAGGGGAAATAGCTGTGCTGGAAGGGTGTAGACTGGTGGACCTCATTTACCTCATCCATGTGAGGATTCTGGGTGAAGTATACACCCTTTCCAGTTTACTGTACACCTTACCACAGTATGATAAGCCGCACACTATGAGGTCAAATGAAATTATGGTTATGAAAGATGTAATGCTGTTGTACTTTTAGTACCAGAGGAAAAATAGTCACCAGACTGATCCTCCATGGCAATGACATCTTATCCAGCAGCATAAAACTATGCTTCCTATATAAAAAAGTCATACACAGGAAGCTTGTCATATCACTCTTTTGAATGTCCTTGAAATATTTACTGGTTAGCTTGTTGACAGGGTATCAAAGGTCCTGAGAAAGCAGAAAAAAAAAGTTTGGAGTCTGGGGAGGGGGAGCTTGGCTGCTGCCAAAGATGGCTGCTTGATTCTTAGCTCTCCCTGATATGGATGCCTCACCACAGCTCGCAGTGTCTCTAACCTGCTAAATAACTGCTGCAAGCAACTTCTTTCCTCTTCTTCTCCCTCTGCACAGCTGGACCTCACCTTGGTCCTACCAGAACTGGCGAAGGCACATTACCAGGTCTGCTGCTTTCCCTGTCCTAACATGAGTACGTCATACCAGCTACATAGAGGAACAAACATCTGAAGCAGCTCTGTGCATCCTCTCCTCCTGTGCTTCGCGCCCCTGCTGCCCTCACACCAAGCGGGGAGCACAGAGTTTCTGACAGCCTCTGAGGCTATACTCTGCGGGGGCCATATTGCCCACATGTAGAGCTAACAGCATGGTTTTCTGCTCTTGGAGAGCTAGTTGCTTGAGCTAGGGCCTGCCATCCAGTTTACCATACTTGCCAGGACTATTACTCTGATTGCCATGTATCACCACTTCCAGCGAGGTCTGCCAGTGCGTTTCCTCCGCTTCCCTAATCAGCCTGAGGGGCCACCATTATGGATCTGCAGACACCATAACGAGACCTGAGCTCAGGATTATTAGTGATTGTCCTCTTAACATTATGGCCTTCTGAATGTCACAGTAGTGACATCTTAGCCTCATCTCTAGAGGTACCCCCATCACTCAAACAGGCACTGTTTAACACTTCTCGGCACATTTTTCATTTTATTTTGTACTGCTCCTGTATTGTGGCTCAATATGACAAAGCAACATGGAAAATCTGCTGCTCCTAGGAACCTAATAGACTTTTTTGGCGTTGGGGAGCCACCCCCTGCTTGCTTGGATGTGCATGAATGTTATGCAAGCGGGTGTGGACCCACTGCGCCACAGACTGTCCATACTCTGGAGGGGCGTGCCTAAGCAACTACCTGGTCGTCACTAGAGCCTCTGATGGTGAGGAAAGGCTTGAGCCGTTAGGGCAGTGGTCAGGTGCCACTTCAGAGCAGTCCCCGAGTCAGGAGTACATGGTCAGGAAGTCCAAAGTCAGCGTGGGCAGCAATTAAGCAAAGTCCAAATCCAATAAATCCAAAAGCAGGGTCCAGTACACAGAAAAGCAGGAACTCCAAAAACACCTTCACACTAGGAACTAGACAAGATAGTGACCAAGAGTTGCTCAGGCATCTTCCTGGGGCAGGAAGCGCCTTTAAATAATTCCTGCAATCCAACCATAGGCTGGGGAGATAGAAGGTGTGTTCATGCTGCCTCACAAGGGAGGAGAGACACAGCCATGCAAGCCCTAACAACAGTACAGGACTCAAGCAGGAAGTAAACTCTGGCATGGAGCACAGATACAACAGTTAAGCTAGCTGCTTCCCACGCTTGTCAGCACAGCAGCAGGAGGGAAAGAGGGCGCCCATGCCTGCGGGTAGGGGCAGCAGCGCTGTCATGGACCGCTGGGCTAACAGTACCCCCTCATTACTTTCCCTCTCCTCAGGCCTGGCCCTAGACAAACATATTTCAAAAAAGTGGCATTGATGTTCTCTCTAGGTTCCCAAGATCTTTCCTCAGGGCCAAACTCCTTCCAATCCTTAAAAGAAACAGGGGTTTAACTCTACTCTTCTTTATCCCCAGTTTTTACCTCATAGACGTTTTCATCACTGACCGCTGAGACAGGTTTTTTGACAAAATGATTCAGGATGACAGGTTTCAGCAGTTAGATGTGGAAAGAATTTGGTTGCCAAAGAGAGGCCGGCAGCTTAAGCTTGTAAGAAACATCATTCATTTGCTTAAAGATCTCAAATGAACCGGTGAAGCGTGGACCCAATTTGTAAGAAGGTATTTTGAGCCTAATGTATTTGGAGGCAAGCCACACTTTATCACCAGGATGGAAATTCTGAGAATCTGTACGTCTTTTATCAGCAGCCTCCTTCATGCGCACAGAAGCCTCTTTCAGAGCTCTCCTGGTCTCCTCACAGGTTTTAGAGAACTCTCTTGAAGTTGCATCCACAGCAGGGATACCAGAAGTATAATACACCAGGAATGGGATGTTAAGTTGTTGACCATAGGCAGGCTTGGGCAGAGAAATGGCAGATGAGGTTTAACACTGACAAATGTAAAGTTATGCACATGGGAAGGAATAATGCAAGTCACCCGTACATACTAAAGGGTAAAACACTCGGTAACACTGACATGGAAAAGGATCTAGGAATTTTAATAAACAGCAAACTAAGCTATAAAAACCAGTGTCAGGCAGCTGCTGCCAAGGCCAATAAGATAATGGGTTGCATCAAAAGGGGCATAGACGCCCGTGATGAGAACATAGTCCTACCACTTTACAAATCGCTAGTCAGACCACAAATGGAGGACTGTGTACAGTTCTGGGCTCCTGTGAACAAGGCAGACATAGCAGAGCTGGAGAGGGTTCAGAGGAGGGCAACTAAAGGAATAACCGGAATGGGGCAACTACAGTACCCTGAAAGATTATCAAAATTAGGGTTATTCACTTTATAAAAAAGACGACTGAGAAGAGATCTAATAACTATGTATAAATATATCAGGGGTCAGTAGAGAGATCACTCCCATCATCTATTTATCCCCAGGACTGTGACGAGGGAACATCCTCTGCGTCTGGAGGAAAGAAGGTTTGTACACAAACATAGAAAAGGATTCTTCACTGTAAGAGCAGTGAGACTATGGAACTCTCTGCCTGAGGAGGTGGTGATGGTGAGTACAATAAAGGAATTCAAGAGGGGCCTGGATGTATTTCTGGAGTGTAATAATATTACAGGCTATAGCTACTAGAGAGGGGTCGTTGATCCAGGGAGTTATTCTGATGCCTGATTGGAGTCGGGAAGGAATTTTTTTCCCTTAAGTGGGGAAAATTGGCTTCTGCCTCACAGTTTTTTTTTGCCTTCCTCTGGATCAACTTGTAGGAAACAGGCCGAACTGGATGCACAAATGTCTTTTTTCGGTCTTATATACTATGTTACTATGTTATCATAAACAAAAAATTGTGATTTCTTGGAGGATTCGCTGACATGATTGTTGTATGAAAATTCAGCCCAGGGTAATATTTCAACCTAGTTGTGGTGATGAATATTAGTGAAATGGCGCAAAAAGTTGGTAAGAATTTGGTTGACACGCACCACTTGACCGTTGAACTGCAGATGATATGCCAAAGAGAAGTCCAGAGATACATTCAGTAACTTGCAGAGAGCTCTCCAGAATTTTGACGTGAACTGTACTCCTCTATCAGACACAATACGGAGAGGAAAGCCATTGACGGAAAATGTGCTTAATAAATTTTTTGGCCAGTTGGGGAGCATAAACGAAATGTGCCATTTTAGAGAAGCGCTCTACCACTACCCAAATCACAGAACAACCAGAGAAAGTGGGCAGTTTTGTAATAAAGTCCATGGTTATTTGTTACCAGGAACCTCAGGAACAGGACGAGAAATCAGAAGGTCAGCTGGACGTTGTTTGGAAGTCTTATTTTGCACACAGGATGTACAAGCAGTGACAAATTCTTGGATGTCCTGTTGCATGGACGGCCACCAGTACCGCTGCACTATAAACCTGAAGGTCTTTTGCTGACCAGCATGAACCGCCACTTTAGATGAATGGCCCCATAACTTTCTGAGAGACTCAGACTCAACAAAAGTCTTTCCAGTTGGAATCTCGGATAGCTTGACAGGGCAGGCAGAGATTTAAGCGGGATCGATGATATGTTGGGGCTCCTCATCCTGGTCGGTAGAATCAAAGTATCTTGAGAGAGCATATGCTTTGATGTTCGTGTCTGCAACACAAAAGTAAAGAATGAAATCAAAATGGGCAAAGAACAGGGACCATCTAGCTTGTCAAAGATTAAGTCTCTGCGCAGACTGCAGATATGTGAGGTTCTTGTGGTCGGTATATATCACCACAGGATGACCAGCTCCCTCCAGAAGGTACCACCATTCCTCAGATGCCATCTTGATGGTCAACAACTCTCTATCCCCAATTTGAGTAGTTGCCCTCAGGAACGGAGAAGGTCCTGGAGAAGAAGCCACAGGTTGTCATCTTACCCAAGGAAGACTTTTGTGAAAGCACTGCCCCAGCAGTGGATGCATCCACCTCCATAAAAAATTGCTTAGTGGCATCAGGACGATGGAGTACTGGAACTGTAGTGAAGGCCTGCTTCAAAGCTTGAAAGTCTGACTCAGCCTTAGCTGTCCAACTAAGAAGAAGAGAAGTGTGGCACAAACTGGTGGTAGTAGTTGGCGAACCCAAGGAAACTTTAAATTGCCTTTAAACCAGAAGGACAAGGCCACTTAAAAATCGCAGACTGGATTTGATCCCGTGCTGAGCCACGCCCCCTGCACTGATTACATGACGGTGACGTCACCCCAGGTCCATTGGCTGTTCAACAGTTCGGGTTGGTGGAAGCCGCCCCTTATGGATTCCATATGCCGCGATAGTGGAATCCATAACGGGATGCGCGACTTACCACAACTGGAACGCCGAACTTTTTTTTAAAGTTCGCTCATCTCTACTCAGGATCCATCTGCAGGCCAGTATCAGATATAATGTACCCCAAAAATGGAAGCGAGGTTTGTTCAAAAATAAATTTTTCTAATTTGGCATACAGATTATTCTCTCAAAGCCTTTTTAGGACCAGGTGGACCTGTTTTCAGTGTGATACCAAATCTGAGGAGAAGATTCGAATGTCATCAAGATAGCCCAAAACACAGAAATAGAGTAAGTCTCTGAAGATATCAATGACTAATTCATGAAATACCGCCGGGGCATTGCTTAGCCCGAAGGACATCACCAGATACTCATAGTGACCATCAAGGGTGTTAAAGGTGGTCTTCCACTCATCCTATTGATAAATTTGGATCAAGTTGTACACCTCCCGCAGATCTAATTTGGAGAAGATCCTAGCCCCTCTGAGGCAGTCAAACAACTCTGGAATAAGTGGAAGAGGGTATTTGTTCTTGACTGTGAACTTATTGAAACCTCTATAATCAATGCATGGCCAGAGAGAACCATCTTTTTTCTTCACAAAGAAGAAACCAGCGCCAGCCGGAGAAGATGACTTCCGGATAAATCCTCTATCAAGATTTTCTTTAATATATTCGGACATGGTTTGCGTCTCTGCTGGCGACAGGAGGCGAAGAACCAGGGACCAGGTCAATAGGACATTCATAGGGACTGTGTGGAGGTAACGTCTCAGCCTTTCAGCCTCTTTCTTATCGAAGACGTCAGCATAGGTGTGATATGCTGCAGGAAGATCTTCAAGTTTTGGTGGTACCAGAGGTCACCAAGAAGGCTGTATATAAGAAAGACATTTTCCAACGAAGCACCTCTCTGGACTTCCAATCAAGAACAGGTTAATGGATACAGACCCATGGTAGTCCCAAAAGGAGAGGATGAGACAGACTTGGAAGAAACAAGAACAAAATGTCTTCAGTATGGAGAGCTCCCATCTGTAGTTTCACAGGTTCAGTAGTAAACTGCACAGAGTCAGATAGAGTCCATCCTTCGACAGATGACACCATCAATAGTCTCTGCAGGCGTTGGACTGGGATACGATATTGATCCACTATGGCTTGCTGCAGGAAGTTTCCTGCCAATCCGGAATCCAGAAGAGCCATCTCCATGAACCAATTATCTCCAAATGACAAAGTTGCCGACAGAGTCAGGGGGTGGAGAGGAGTTATCTTCACCTAGGGCTGCCTCCCCAACAGACCTTAGGCTCGGGACTTTCCCGGCTTCAGGGAGCAAGCACAGAGAAAATGATCAGAACCACCACAATAGAAACAAAGTCCTTAAGCACAACGGTGAGCACGTTCGTGTTCAGTCAACCTAGCCCCGCTACATACATATCACACAGAGACAGCCCCGCTACATACATATCACACAGAGACAGCCCCGCTACATACACATTACACAGAGACAGCTCTGCTACATACACATCACACAGAGACAGCTCCGCTACATACACATCACACAGAGACAGCTCCGCTACATACACATCTTATACAGAGACAGCTCCGCTACATACACACCACACAGAGACAGCTCCGCTACATACACATCACACAGAGACAGCTCCACGATATACACATCACACAGAGACAGCTCCGCTACATACACATCACACAGAGACAGCTCCACTACATACACATCACACAGAGACAGCTCCGCTACATACACATCACACAGAGACAGCTCCGCTACATACACATCACACAGATACAGCTCCGCTACATACACATTACACAGAGACAGCCCCGCTACATACATATCACACAGAGACAGCCCCGCTACATACACATCACACAGAGACAGCTCCACTACATACACATCTTATACAGAGACAGCTCCGCTACATACACATCACACAGAGACAGCTCCGCTACATACACATCACACAGAGACAGCTCTGCTACATACACATCACACAGAGACAGCTCCGCTACATACACATCACACAGAGACAGCTCTGCTACATACACATCACACACAGACAGTTCCGCTACATATACATCACACAGAGACAGCTCTGCTACATACACATCACACAGAGACAGCTCTGCTACATACACATCACACAGAGACAGCTCCGCTACATACACACCACACAGAGACAGCTCCGCTACATACACATCACACAGAGACAGCTCCACGATATACACATCACACAGAGACAGCTCCGCTACATACACATCACACAGAGACAGCTCCACTACATACACATCACACAGAGACAGCCCCGCTACATACACATCACACAGAGACAGCTCCGCTACATACACATCACACAGAGACAGCTGCGCTACATACACATCACACAGAGACAGCTCTGCTACATACACATCACACAGAGACAGCTCCACTAGCATACACATCACACAGAGACAGCCCCGCTACATACACATCACACAGAGACAGCTCCGCTACATACACATCACACAGAGACAGCTCCGCTACATACACATCACACAGAGACAGCTCCGCTACATACACATCACACAGAGACAGCTCTGCTACATACACATCACACAGAGACAGCCCCGCTACATACATATCACACAGATACAGCTCCGCTACATACACATCACACAGAGACAGCTCCACTACATACACATCACACAGAGACAGCCCCGCTACATACACATCACACAGAGACAGCTCCGCTACATACACATCACACAGAGACAGCTCCTCTACATACACATCACACAGAGACAGCCCCGCTACATACACATCACACAGAGACAGCTCCGCTACATACACATCACACAGAGACAGCTCCTCTACATACACATCACACAGAGACAGCCCCGCTACATACATATCACACAGAGACAGCTCCACTACATACACATCACACAGAGACAGCTCCACTACATACACATCACACAGAGACAGCTCCTCTACATACACATCACACAGAGACAGCTCCGCTACATACACATCACACACAGACAGCTCCTCTACATACACATCACACAGAGACAGCTCCGCTACATACACATCACACAGAGACAGCTTCGCTACATGCACATCACACAGAGACAGCTCTGCTACATACACATCACACAGAGACAGCTCCGCTACATACACATCACACAGAGACAGCTCCGCTACATACACATCACACAGAGACAGCTCCGCTACATACACATCACACAGAGACAGCTCTGCTACATACACATCACACAGAGACAGCTCTGCTACATACACATCACACAGAGACAGCTCCGCTACATACACATCACACAGAGACAGCTCCGCTACATACACATCACACAGAGACAGCTCCGCTACATACACATCACACAGAGACAGCTCCGCTACATACACATCACACAGAGACAGCTCCGCTACATACACATCACACAGAGACAGCTCCGCTACATACACATCACACAGAGACAGCTCCGCTACATACACATCACACAGAGACAGCTCCGCTACATACACATCACACAGAGACAGCTCCGCTACATACACATCACACAGAGACAGCTCCGCTACATACACATCACACAGAGACAGCTCCGCTACATACACATCACACAGAGACAGCTCCGCTACATACACATCACACAGAGACAGCTCCGCTACATACACATCACACAGAGACAGCTCCGCTACATACACATCACACAGAGACAGCTCCGCTACATACACATCACACAGAGACAGCTCCGCTACATACACATCACACAGAGACAGCTCCGCTACATACACATCACACAGAGACAGCTCCGCTACATACACATCACACAGAGACAGCTTTGCTACATACACATCACACAGAGACAGCTCCGCTACATACACATCACACAGAGACAGCTCCGCTACATACACATCACACAGAGACAGCCCCGCTACATACACATCACACAGAGACAGCCCAGCTACATACACATCACACAGAGACAGCCCAGCTACATACACATCACACAGAGACAGCTCCGCTCACATAAACATCACACAGAGACAGCTCCGCTACATACACACCACACAGAGACAGCTCCACTACATCACACAGAGACAGCTCCGCTACATACACACCACACAGAGACAGCTCCACTACATCACACAGAGACAGCTCCGCTACATACACACCACACAGAGACAGCTCCACTACATCACACAGAGACAGCTCCGCTACATATACATCACACAGAGACAGCGCCACTACATACAGGTCACACAGAGACAGCTGATACACATCACACAGAGACAGCTCCGCTACATACACATCACACAGAGACAGCTCTGCTACATACACATTACACAGAGACAGCTCCTCTATATACACATCACACAGAGAAAGCTCCGCTACATACACATCACACAAAGACAGCTCTGCTACATACACATCACACAGAGACAGCTCCGCTACATACACATCACACAGAGACAGCTCCGCTACATACACATCACACAGAGACAGCTCTGCTACATACACATCACACAGAGACAGCTCTGCTACATACACATCACACAGAGACAGCTCCACTACATACACATCACACAGAGACAGCTCCGCTACATACACATCACACAGAGACAGCTCCACTACATACACATCACACAGAGACAGCTCATACACATCACACAGAGACAGCTCTGCTACATACACACTGTAATTCCATCCTGGTGCAACCCATAAACTTCAGGTCATCTATCACAACCAGCAGAGCAGCCCCTGGTCATGTGATCCCTGACCCCTCCCACACATGGTCATGGCATCATCACAGGTCTTTTTCCTCCTGCAGCAGCACAGCCTGGAGCCTGACTCCTCCCACACATGGTCACATGATCATGACATCATGAAAGGTCCTTGTCTAAACTTCATGGGCCATTGGAAGCTTGTGACATCACAGGGTCATGTGACACTGGAACCTCGATCCCAAACTCAGGGTAAGCACCGTGCTATTGTTACGATTACATTACATTGCTGATCTTTATCACAGCGCACGGATGTAGATATTACCCTGCCGCTGCAAACACCCATGACTTACCTGTCACATGACCATGTGACATCACAAGGTCCTTACGGTGCATGGAGTTTAGACACAATGTTTAGTGCCCGGTGGTGGCGGTGGAGGGATGTCTGCAGTAGGGTTGTTCTTACCTCCCAACTTTTGAAAATGGCAAAGAGGGACAATGTGCGGCGCGCATCACGGAAGTTTTTTTTTTATACTAGACCACGCCTCTAACTCCAAAGCATAATTACTGATGCAGCAGCCGGGGATCGGTTGGGTGAGTGGACGGAGCCCCCGGGACAATTGTTTTCTTGCACTTCAATATCCATTGAAATATTAGCGCATAAATCATCATATTACAGATATTTTGAGGTCCAGATTGCACCAAATAATGACGTTCTGGTCTAATATACAGGGGGAGACCATACAAATAGCTTAGGGAGGAGCAATTTATTAAATTTATTAATGCATTAATTTCCCTGGTCAAAAAGAGTGACATTTAGGGATCAAAGAGGGACTTGGGTCAAAAGAGGGGGTGTTTGTGGGGGCGTGGCTTTACATGGGATGTTGTCACTGTCATACTGTGGCTCCCAATAATAGTAATACCCCAAAATTAATGCTTTCCCAGTAAGAGTAATGCCCCCATTAGTGCCCTACTGGAAGAATAATGCCCCATTTGTGACCGCAGTAAGAATAACGCCCCCAATTAGTGCCCTCCTGTAAGAATAATGACCCCCATTATTGCCCCCTTCTCTGCTTCTGGTTTAGGTTTAGAGTAGGACCTGCCTGATTGGGACCACCTTGGCAATGGTGGGCGGGCACAGATGTGTTGGCAGAGAGTCTCCGATTTTATTATATCAGTGTGAGGGCTTAGTCCATGTATAATGTTTGCATCTATTATGG